>JPYR01000001.1:4398-17660 GCA_000775305.1 Belgica antarctica
CGCGGTTGAGTACACAGTGAAGTGATTAAGTGGCCGCCGAGTGCGACAGAGAAAACGTGTTTGTTTGGAAAGTTGAAGTTTGTGAAATTTGCGCTTTTCATTCATGAACCTCGGGCAATCGCGGCGGTTCTGAAGAGCACCGTATTTGGAGCAAGTGGAGTTAATTTCGTGTTTCACAAGTTTTAATTATATATTTTATGCTGAAAGTACAGCAAATCAGAACAATCAATTAGTGAAGAATCATTGAGCATACGGAGGATTATCCAGCATTAAAAACATTTCTTTAACAGGTGAATACAAAGTGAAATAAATCAAATTAAAAGGATTATTCAGAGCTCGGGTGAGTGTTCCTCGGGATGGATGCTTTGCTGCCGCAGCTGCTGCAGCTATTTCACCCTGGTAAATTGGCCCTGATAGAGACACAAAGTTCTAATTAGAAGAATGAACAGAGTTTTGAGGNNAAAATATATAAGGCTACCAATATGCAGTGAATATCTAAGGCTTCGGAACCCTAGCTTCAACCAACTTACTTGTGAGTTTGTGGTGGAAAGTTGGCGGAAACCAGATCAACTGTTCCTAAAAGTGTTCGCAGCTCTAGACCGACCGTCTTGACCAGCTCTAAATACTCGTCGATTTGAGATTTTTCAACACCACTGCTTAATGTCATGATGGCTCGAACAACGTTCGTCGTGCATAAGTAGATCCTGTCGTTCTTCCGGTCGACCATAGCTTCGATCTTCTTCTCGGTTGTGCTTGGAGAAATCGCCAGAGACGAAGTGGAACCGTGAGATTGCTGATCGAACGCTGGTCGCGGGCTGAGCGGTGGCTTGCCTTGGTTCAGACCGTTCATTTCAAGGACAGGATCGTTCAGCGAAGATATGCTGAGTCGCTTCTTGATGTTGTCTTCTTGCTGTTGCAGCCATCGTGAGTCTTTCTCGCTTTCTTCCTGCTGCTTCCTTAGACGTGCTTCGATAAAATTATGAAGTTCTTGATTTTGATGCGTCTAGATGAGTGGAAAATTGTGTAAAATTAGTTTTTAATTAAAACTTGCAGCTTAAAATGTCACCAACTGCATTCATAACTGAAATCATGCTAGAATAAATGAAATCAAGATTAACTACCGAAAATAAACTCAAATCTAAGATAATCAACGAAATTGAATAGAAAACGAATCGAAATTAAAAAATTTAAGTCCGTGCTAGCTTGAAAACTTTCGCGAACCTGCTGAGGTTGATTCAATGGATTTCTCGGATCTTGTTGTGCTTGCTGGTTGTAAAAGTTAGGACTGGAAAAGGGTTTTTGGACTGGCGAGGGATTTTGAGGCTGCATCGGCTGTGGCGGTTGACCAGCTTGCTGGAAAACCATCATGCGGCTAGCGATGCCTGGACAGGGTTGCTTGAAAGATGAAAAAGGTGCTGGAGGACGGCTTTCTAGAGACGAAGGACCTGAAGAAGGGTTTGAAGCTGGATCATAGCCCGGCGATCGCATCATCGTGTTGGCGGGCACCATTCCACGCTCGATGCTTTTCTTCAAAGCGATAGTTGCGCAAGACTTAACGTGGACGCCACCGAAGTCGTAGATGTTCTCTTCGATCAATTCTTCCTGACGCTGTTGTTCTTTCTGTGCTGCTTCGAGATGCTGTTTTTGCGCCTGGGCCTGCTGCTGCTGAGCTTGAAGCTGTTGTTGCAACTGTTGCTTCTGAGACAACAAATATTGTTGGTACTGGACGTTCCGTTCCAAGCTTCCACCGCTTCTGGGCTTCTGAGCGTCGGCCAGTGCCTTCTGATCGTAGTATTTTCTCATCATGTCGTTCATGACAATGGCTTGACTTCTTTCGAGGCTGCCGCCTATGACTGGCCTGACGTACGGCGGCGGTGGTGGCGTGTTCTGGAATTTTTCGAGGCTGTTTGAGTAAGAAGTTTTGAAATTGATCGGAACTTGTTGGTTTCGTTCCAAGCTTGCTGATCTTAGAATCGCGTTATCTGCTTGCTGGAGACCAGCGCTGTACTGCCTGATAAGCGACTGAGATCTTTGCGCCGTCTTCATGCTGTAGTCTGGCATCTGCTGTTGTCGTCGTTCCAATGAACTGTTCCTTGTGAATGTTGACACTGCATTTTGATGAAGATTTCGTTCCAAGCTTTTGCATTTCGCATCTGGTGGGTGCGGTGGGAGGCCAGCGTTTGACGGTGATGTCATCGGCAGGTAAGCCGCTTCGTTCTCGCCCTCTGCGCCTGAAAATTGGGGATAGGGAAGATGGGATGGCGGATTCTGGACTTGGGACTGGGGGTTGCACTTCTCGAAGATGTCGAGCTTGTCCTGCTTAAGCGGATCCAATTCCGTTGCTGGAATCGTCGCCGTTTTTAATGGAAGGTCTTCGACTGGTTTATTTTCAGTAGCTCCATCGAATTCGACAGACAGAACGTTAAATACCGAAGCAGGTGTTGTGTAAGCGGCCGGGTTGACTCCACGCTTCTCGTTCTCCTTCATCAGCTTCGCTAAAATCGCCGGATTCTGCGCCACAATGTACGTCATCGCTGACGGTAGTTCTCCCTCGGGTTTTTCAGGGTCCATCGATGACATTTGGAAGAGTCTTGATGTCGAGTCAGTCATTGGCGTTCGTGATGGCTTGGGTGGTGGTTCATCTGACTCGCCGCCACCCCACGACATGGCTGCTATTCGGCGGTTCTCTCGCTTCATCGTTTCAGAGTCGCTTAATTTCTCTTCAAGCAAGATTTCCCTTGAAAATTCAAATTAAATTAGTAGCAGCTCAACTCAACAGCGCAACGACTTACTTCATAAGTTCTTTGATGTTTTTGAAGTCAGGTCGCTTAGCGGGTTCATAGCTCCAACACTGAGACATAAGCGAATACAAGCGAGGCGGGCAGTTTGGCGGCAAAGCTAAGCGTTCGCCGTTCTCCAGTTTACCGATGACTTCGCTGTTCTTGATGCCTTGGAAGGGTTTAACTCCGTACATCAGGATTTCCCATGTACAAACAGCTAAAATTGGTTAAAATTGTTGTAAAATCATTGATTCATAAATTCCCAACGTTTAAACTCACCAAACATCCAAGCATCGCTGGCGGTAGTGAATCTCCTGAAGTTAATACTCTCCGGAGCCATCCACTTAATGGGCAAAAGGCCCTTACTTGACGTGTAGTACGATTGATCCTCCACCCATCGTGATAAGCCGAAGTCGGCGAGTTTAATACAAGTTGGCGTCGAGACTAGAACGTTTCTGGCGGCGATATCGCGATGAACAAATTTCTTAGATTCAAGATAACTGAGGGCCGTTGACAACTGATAAGAATAAAGCAATAGAGTACCAAGTTTGATTCTGAAAGTGGGGAATAAAATCAGTTAACATGAAATAATTATAAAGTTCAACCAAAACTCACTTCGAACAGTTCTCTTTCATATAGGCTCGAAGTTCTCCTAGCTTCGCAAGCTCCATGACGATCCAAATTGGTGGTTCACTGCAGATACCAATCAATCTGATGATGTGTGGATGCTCAAACTTTTGCATGACGTCTGAAAAACACGAGTTTTATTAGCGATTGGCGTCGGCAATTAATTAATTTAAAACTTACAAGCTTCTTCGAGGAACTTCTCGGAGGTCTTTAGGTCGACGTCGGCCTTACAGGTCTTTATGGCAACTGGCACAACGTCTTCCCTGACGTTGTTCGGGTCTTTCTTGCTGGCCGAGCGGATTATTTTACAATTTCCAATGTAAACATCGCCGAACTGACCAACCCCAATAATCTCGCTGTGAACGATTTGGCTTCGGTGCAGTTCGTAGTTCCGCGCGGTTGGCGTTGAGTAATCGCCTTCTTCATCCACTTCGGGATGAACGCCGTGCAGCTCCGAATAATCGTCAACGAGCATGGGAAGTCTCGGCAAACTGTCAAAGTTTTCTTGAGTATTTTCGCGGATCATCGACCCGTGCATTTGAACTTTCTTTTCAAGCGAGTTGCTGTTGATTGGCGTGGCGGAACGATCCCAAACACTGACGAGGTTCTCCGTGAATATTTTACAATAGCCATCGACTAGATCTGCGATGCCGTCTGCAGTATTGACGCCGTTGCAAGTGATGGCCAGGTCTTCAGGGTTGCCGTCGACTTGGATTCTCAGCTGTGACTTAATTGCGTTGCATCCGCACGTCGACCCGCTTTGGGAGACGTTCGAGTCATTGGACTTGCTGGTGGTGAGTGTCGACTGTTGCAGAATGGGCAAGATGCTCGTCTTTAGCGACAAGATGTTGAAGAAATCCGTGACTTTCGTCGGCTTAGCCTGAGCGTGCGTCAAATACGAGATGCCAAGGTTGAACCCGATGATCAAGTCGATGGCGATATTCCATTGTCCCAAACTGACGACGAATTTCTCGTGGTCAAAGTCGAACACCGTTCCAAGCAGCTCGAAATACTTGAGAATGTAGTCAGTGTCGCTGAGCAGATAAATCTTTTTGTACTGGCTCTGCACGAGTTTCTTCAAATTCTTGTGCTTGATTGCGTCAATGACCGACTTCGGGACGAAATTGCTGAAGCCAATTTCCTTCTCAATGTAATCGAGATGCTGCTTCATATCTTTCGAAGATCTGGCGTCTTTGTAGTAATGGCGAATCGATAGACAACACAATTGCACCGCCACGTCCTGCTCGATGTTCGGCAAGTTGGCTTGGATAAAATCGTCTTTGACTTGGTTGAAATAGAAATTCATGCTGATCTTATCGCGCTCAAGGAACTCGCTTAAACTCCTCGGAATGTACCGGACGCGCAGTTCAATCTTCCAAACGCAGTTGGAGTTTCCGAGCGGGACATTCTCCTTTGACTCGTGCGGACTCTTGTCGCTGACAGTCGGCGATGACCTGACGAAACTGGGACAGTTGATATTCGAGCATGATTCATTCGATATGTAGTCAATGACTTGACGAGTCGGGGTTGCTGGAAAGAGAAAAGTCGGATTAAGATTTCCAGGAAATTGATAAGGCGCGCAACGGTGGCGATAAAACTTACTTGGCGGCAGCCATAAAATCTCTTTTGAGATCATATGCCGCAATCGCAGCGAATAAAACTGTGGATTTGCTTTCGCGCCCGCCGAGCCTGACATCGAGTTGACGAGACTGTAGACGATCGTTCGCACATCGACTGCATCGTCGATTCTTATCATGCGGAAGCCATGATTAGGCAGATGGATATAGAGCTGCTGTTGGTTCTCGGACGTGCTGAGGTTCCGCGACGGGCTGAAGTGCGGCGAGAAGCCCCGATTAACACCCAATTCGTCCATGATCACGCCTGCCCACGCGACAAATCCACCTTGAAGTGCTCGCTCAACTGTGAATTGCGTAAAAGTGTTTTCACTTCGACTCTGGATCTCTCTTTCGAAAAATTTCTAAAAAGTATGAGAGAAGAAAAACTGAAAACACGACTGATAAGGGAAGAAGACGAAAAAGCAATGTGCAGTGTGAATAAATCGACACAAACGAAAAGGAAATGTTTTGATTCATTCGCTTAGATTGGTTCTAATTAAAATTCAATCATAGTTTTCCAATTCCTTTTTGTCACACACTTCGTCGGCCGCCGTATTGGGCACCGTCACACTTTGTCTGTTAATTAGCAGTTGCAGCCCGTTCAACAGCGCGATCGCGTACCTTCTACTCGGCGAACATCATTTTTTCATTGAGAAAACTAAACTTTTCTTTAAATATTATTATTTTCACTCGCCCAGTCGTCTGAAGCCACGATTTTCGTTGATTTGACTTCGACACAGCTCGAGTGCTGAAGTTTCGAGGGGAAATCAATCGAGTCCGGTTAATCGACTCGGTTAATTGAGTTTTCTAGTATTGAGCCGGTTAGCTTTTTTGACTCCATTCATTCGACTCCATTCGACTTAAAACGAATTTGTGAAAGATCTATAGTAAAAGTATCGCGTGAAAACACCATTCTTAAGCAAAAGGCCAGTTACAGGTACGTAGATCACGCGCGCCGTGACGAATCGCCCCAGAAATTGCGTCGCGAGCGAGAATCTCGAGTCATTAGTTTGTTTGTGTTTTCCAATTTATCGCGTTTTCTCCGAATTTCGCGTATTTCACGGTTTTGAAATCGCCATGTCATTTCCCAACTCGTCTCAATCGCAATTTGCAGCGCAGCTTTCCGTGATTCGACGGATCCAGTCGCTCAAAAAGTTGCAACATTTTCCAATCTTTCACTTTTTGTCTTCTTCTTCTCCTCCTCTGCGCCTTGTGCATTAGAAATTTTTTCCATCACAATAAATTTGTTGTATTTGAATTTCGAGAATCTGAAGGGCATTGCGCGGAGTGCAAGAGAATTGAACAGACGTGGAAATATAAATTACTCAATCTCGCTGTTTTCTAGCATTTATGCTCGTCTCGGGCTGCTCTTCTATGTTGACCCATTTTCCTTTGCTCACATTGATGCGATGATGGTCTTTGCAATTGTTGTTGTTTACTTTGCCTTTTCTGCATGATTTGATTTTCTCTTCGCTCTTTACAGTTTATTTTCGCAACCAAACCAACAGACACGAACATGGGCGAGCAGCAATTTTTCTTGAAATGGAATGACTTCCAAAACAACATGGTCTCGTCGTTCAAGCACTTGCGTGACGAAAAAAGCTTCACTGATGTAAGTAGACACCTGTCTTGACAGTCGCTTGACCTTCCTTACTAACTTCTTTACTGCTCTTTCCTTTTAGGTGACATTGGCTTGTGACGGACAAACATGCAAAGCTCACAAAATGGTCCTGTCCGCCTGCAGCCCTTACTTCAAAACTCTTCTCGAAGAGAATCCATCGAAGCATCCGATCATCATCTTGAAGGACGTCTCCTTCAACCACTTGCAGGCGATCTTAGAATTCATGTGAGTACATTTAAGGGAATTTTAGAAGTGGCAACTCGAGTGAAATGTTTTTGATGAAAATCAAACAGTTTTTGAGTTGTGCAACAGGGCAGACACTGGTTGCAAGTGTTTCTGAGATTTGAAAGCAAGATATCGGAAGTTGATGTCTTTGACTCAGCAATTTAAATTACTGCTTAAAAGCATAGTCACTGCCAACCGTTGGAACTGTAGATTTTCTTCAATCATTATCATTTTATGATCAATTTCCACTCTAGAATAACGGAAATTAATGTAACCCGTAGTTGAACCACTTCCTCACACTCTTCCTCTCTTCCAGGTACGCTGGTGAGGTGAATGTGTCGCAAGAGCAATTGCCATCCTTCTTGAAGACAGCCGACAGATTAAAAGTAAAAGGCCTTGCAGAGACTCAGTCACCGTTCAACAAGCGAGACGGTTGATAAGTGAAATCAATCTCATTAACGTAAACATTTAAAACATTTTCACTCTCCAGTTAAGTAAAGAATTGAAGAAAAAACATTCGAAACGAGACTTGAAAATCATCCTTCCCTTGAAAACATTATCCATGAGACTCAAAAATTTCCCGAATTTTAAAATTTCCTCAAACATTGGCTAAGCATCTTCATGAAATTGTTATTTAAATTTAGTTTCCGACGGACATTAAAGACATTCTGACGGCGAAAGCTGACTTAAAAACGTCTCGAAATGAAAATTTTGCAACTTTCTCTCACTCAAGACACTCACACGTTACCACTTAAGCGAAATCCTTTTTGTTTCCCCCGAACTGAACCAGCTAGCAAAAGCAGTTTCTGCAGAACAGAGTTTAAAGAATCAGTTAAATATGTTTGTTTTATGCCAAAGCACCGGATTTCCACCCTCTGACGTCCACCGCGCGACACTTCCTCCAAATTGATCGACCAAACGTTTCTCCCCAATCGAAAAACCTTAATTAAGCAACAATCTTGCAATTTCTTGGAAAAAAAACTATTAAATTTTCTCCTTATTTTTAATTAAAAGAAAGAAAAACTTATTTTTAAGCACAATTTCTTTGTGTAGAATTTCTAAGACGGATAAAATCTTTTCATTATTCAAGAAGTCCTTTCAACGGTTGCACAGAGGAAAACACGCATTGATAAGAAAATGAAATGAACAATATAAGAATCAATGGATCATTTTAAGTGAATTAGGTGACACATTGAGATAGGCAAAAAGAAAATAAATAAAAGAATGATTTAAATATTTTTAAATGTAGCTTGACTTGTTCGCTTATTCGTACTCCATGATCTTCATCAGGAGGTACCGCAAAGATCTCGCTTCCGTGCCAATCGTCGGTGGTTCGTCCACGTCGTCATCTCGCAGCACCGAAGCTGTCGTCAGCCCATAAAGTTCACAAGCGTGAAGGAAATTGATCGTGTCTTGGATCGCCAGTGATGGCAAAACGATCGTTTGCTTTGCCAAACCACAAAGTAACCCGAGAATACAGCGCTTGACATGAAGCCAAGTGTCAGCGCACAGTCTGGTGCTAGCTTCACCTTCAACAACCATCAAAGCATGTGCGATTCTCGACAACCCAAACTCGTAGTTCCCCTTGGCACAGTACAAAGTGCCGATCACCAAGTTGATGATGCAAAGATGAAGGCATTGGTTCTCACTGCTGTTCTTCCTTTCTTCGGCACGTTCAACGCGACGCATCAGCTCTTCAGCTTGTTCGTTCTGAGAAGTCATGATGTAAGCCACGCAGAGATTAGCTAGAACAATTGCGGAGACTGAAAGGATCTGTGCGTAGAGAAATTGAATTAGAAACTTTAGGAACTTGCTAAATAAAATTCTTACGTCTTCATAGCTTTGTCTGACGATCGGCTCATAAAACGCCGCTGCTTCCTTGTACTTGTCACCTCGCATGAACAGAACATGTGCGGCATGCAATCTCCAAGTCGTGGTTTCCGAACAAAACTCCGCGCTAGTTCTAAACTCCCTTTCAGCGCTGGTGAAGTCGTTTTCTCTCCAGTAAATGTAGGCACGAGTCATAGCGACGGGCTCGTATTCACGCAAGACTCCTTCGTACTCACGCAATGCAGTTCGCAGTGCTGCTTGATCCGAAGCCAAGCGATATTCTTGAACTTTCGATGACAAAGTTCGCAAGCGGCTTGCGAGACTACTTGACAGAACACCCAACTTCTTCTCGGCTTCTTCCAGCGATGTTTGTGAAGTGATGATCGCATCGAGAAGATCGTAGAGAAACGGCGATAAATACTTGTAAGTCAGTTGCGCGTGCTCAGCAAGGATGTCAGCAGCTGTGTCGAACATTTCGTTCTTGCAGCACAGAATCAACAGATTCGAAAACGTTTCCATCGGGCAGATCGGCCCAAGCTCCAACAAGAACGCAAGTCTTCGCAACTTTACAGTTCCATTTGATTGATCACCCGTCAAAGCCATGTTGTGCAAGGTTACAGGATCCAATTCGGGTTCAGATCGCGGTGGCAAGTCCATCAAAGCTTCTCGGGCGGCTTCGACGTTCCCTTCTTGATATTCGATCGCCGACTTCAAGTTTAACGCTTGAACCAACCCAGAAAGTGACAAAGACGGTGGATTTCCGACACTCCTTGCCCCACCGTCGGTTTCAGCCTGTGCACCAATGCCAAGTTCTGGATAATTTCTGATTCCCCTTTCGATAATCTCTCCAATCATGTTCAACGCTTGCGAATATTCTTTCTTCCTGTAATGGCACAAGGAAGCGTTGTAGGCGGTCAATGGATTGAACCCAGTTTGAAGTGAATTGAAAAATCTTTGCAACGCATCGTCGTAAAGATTCGCTTGGTACAACAAGCAACCTTCGTCGTTCAAAGTCTGCGCGGTGCCAGTTTGCCGCTGCAGTAAAATCGACTGCGACGCTGCGTAATCTTCGTTGCTGAAATAAATTGCGCTTTGCAACTGCATGACTTTCTCCTTCAGGTGGTCAGCGTCAATCAAGTTTGCAACTTTCATCGCTTCTTCAAATAATCCGGATTGATACAAAGACTGAGCGTAATAAAGTTTGTACTCGGCGACGTCGGGGCACAGGTCGCAAAGCATTTCGTAGCAGTTTGAAGCTTCGATGAAGTCTTGAGTCTGGTAGTAGCAATGGCCGAGAAGGGATAGACCGGAGCGGGTTGTCGATGCTTCCCGGATCGAGTTGAGAATCGTGATGACTCCATTGAACTGACTTTCCTTGAGCTAGAAAATTTAGGAAGTTTTGAGACTCGATTTGAGTTGGAATGAAGGGAGATTGAAACTACCATTAAATAAATAGTTTTCGTGTACTCAGAGTCCTTGATCACTTTGTTTTGGTTCATTATGAAGGTTTTGATTGGAAACTTGCCGGAATGAAAATAAAAATCGTTCTGTTGAGTGTTTTCCGTTGCATGGCAACCGAATTGTTCGCAACTGTTGCTATGAAACTAGCTTTATTAGCTGGGAAAACACGTGGAAAGATGATACGTAATGCATAAGGAAGAAGTTCTAACTGAAGAACTTGTTAATTAATCACTTAACTTGATGAACATTTTAAAATTCTGCAACACTGCAAAAATCTTCTTGTGTATTTATCTACCCAATCAACCTGCAGCAAAGTTAACTGCTACCTGCACATGCTAAAACGGTTCATTAAGTCATCGGCGCTTGTTAATTTCTAGTTTATCGCGCAAGTTTATAACTCAATTAAAAAGCCGCGAGAGAAAAGAGAACGGATGGCGAAAACTTATTTTAACTTTAACAAAAAAGTTTTATTTTTGAGATATCAACGTATTTTTATTTCTCATTCACAAGTTGTTGGAGACGTTGGTTGCAAGCCGCATGTGGTTTGGGCGCGTAAAAAAATAAAAAACGCTTTAATTGATTTTAACAAATTATTTTGTGGGTTTGAAAGTGGAAATCCTGGCAAGATGTCAGCCACTCAAGACGATCTGAAGTCGGGTACTCGCGGCGAAGATGCACCGAAAGTTTCGCTGTGGAAGAAAATTTCAAGCAACATCACAGTGGAGCCAGTTGTGATCTGCTGGCTTCTTCCTTTTGTTTTGACTTACGCGTCGATCGAAAATTTAAACTTTGAAAAGGCGTGCCGCGGTTTTGTCAAGGAAACGAATTTCTATCCCGACATTTGCCAGATTTTCGTGCGAAAAGACAGTTTCAAGATTATTTGCGATGGCAACTCAACATCTATCGTAGGAATCGACCGAAAAGCAATGAAGGAAAGATATCCGGATGTGTACGCTTCAATCGAAAATAATTTCCAAGCCGCGATGAATCTTTTGTGCACCACGGAAGATCAAGTGCAAGAGAAGATATCGGCGATCAACGCGATAAGAAATCCAATCGCAGCCATCGGGCCTTTGGTTATCGTTCTGTTCGCAGGACCGTGGAGTGACAAGAAAAATTTGCGTGTTCCATGCATGCTTGTCCCGCTTTTGGGCGAAGCAATTGGATATTCAAGTGCGTCGTAACAAAACTAGTTTACTGACTTAATTGACAAGTTCGAGATTTTCAGGTTTGTTCGTTTCGTCAATCTTCATCAATGGACCTGTCGAGTTCCCGGCTTACGCGTATCGGCTGCTTCCTTCACTTTCCGGTGCTGAACAGCTGATGGTCATGGCGATCTTCAGTTATCTCAGCGCCATTTCCACCGAAGAAAATCGAACGTTCAGGTTCGGGATGTTTCAGATTTTGATGACAATCGTGCCGATCATTGCGCAGAGTTTGAGTCCAACGATCAATGACAATTTTAATTACGCACGTAAGTTTTCTTGCTTCGACAAATAAATTTCCAATCACATTTTTCCTTTTCACAGAAATTTTTGGAATGATGATTCCAGTTCACATCATTGGCGTTTTTTATATCATTGTTTTCTTGAAAGAAGTTCCACTAAAGCCAACTGAAGATGCCGCTTATGACAATCCGGCGTTGGAAACTGAAGAGTCAGCTTCAAAGCAATCCACTTTGCAGATCGAAGAACCAGTGCAGGAAACCAAAAATGCTTGTCTCGAGTTCTTTGATCCACGCTTGGCACATCAGTGCTTCAAATCGCTGTTCAAGAAGCGAGACTACGGAGTCAGAGCGATCATCATCTTGCTAATGGCGATGCACTTCGTTTTGATCGGAATGACGCAAGGTGAAACTCAGAATCTCTTCTTGTACCAACGAGTTAAGTTGCATTGGGATATCGACACTACGGTTTACCACAACGTGTTCTTTGTCGTCATGAGTTTGATTGGAACACTCGTAATGGTTGGATTGCTTAGCAAGATACTGAAAATTTCCGACATTGTGCTAGCACTCATTTCAACGGCCCTGACGGTTGCATCGAGAATCATTTACAGTATCGTTAGCACCACGGTCGGATTCTTCATTGGAACCGCCGTCGATTTCAGCGCCGGGGTGAAGGCACTTGGAGTCCGGGCAATCATCTCCAAAATCGTGCCAAGTGAAGATCTGAGTTCGATGTTTGCACTGATGGGACTTTTCGAAGCCCTCTCAGCCATCGTTTTCTCTTACATTTATCCAACCTACTACCAGTACTTGCTGACACACAGCACCCGCGACATTTCCGAGATGTTTCATTTAAGCGCCGAACTCGCGGTAATTGCTTTCATTGTCTACTCGTAAGTTCAACTTCAGTTATAAGTGAACATTAAATTAACAAATTTTTATAATTTCAGGCTCGTTTACAAGCTTTTGAAGACAAAAAAGAAGGAAGAAGAAGAAAACACTGAACCGAAAAAGTTGTAGAACACGAGAAAATCGTTTAGGAATTTAAAATAAACTGCTAACGGAATTTCAATCCGAAAAACGATGACACTCCATGTACATTTCTTGTATAAACAACTCAGACTGACTGTGTTCACAACTTTGGCTGGAAGTTTTTATAAACCCTAGACATGCAGTCTGAGTTGGTTTGCACCACGACAGGTGAAATATCCGTCATTAATATTATTAGAGTAATTTGAGTTCTCCTTTTACTAAAAAACTATCAGTCATAAAAAATCACACCATGTATGGGCATAAGAAATATAATACATGAAAATAAATGTATATCACGAGAGTTTTAACGACCAAGATGAAAATAATTTAAGCCGTTTGAAAACCCAACATTTTAAACCGCATCCCGATGCGATCCAAACCATGCTCAAACTTTGAGTGACAATCGTTCGTTGACAGTGCTCCAGTACGACCATTTGATCAAGCATCTGACACAGCGTCGTGAAGTTCAGCGCAGAGCCGAAATTGGTGAAGACGCAGACACGGACATCGTCATGGAAACTGGTCCGGTGGTTTCGGCTTTCCAACCAAAGCCCGTTTTGTCAAAGCAAGAAGAACTCCAGAAGCAAGTGTTGGAAATATTAAACAGAAAACCGTTAGCAGTC
>JPYR01000001.1:34343-103802 GCA_000775305.1 Belgica antarctica
CGATTCCGGTTCGGTAGAAGAAGTTTCCGACGATTCCATCGATTTCATTGTACGATACTGGCTCTGCAGCAATTTGTGTTGATGAACCGCTGAAGGATGCGTCACTCTCGCTTGTGGAATCGTTTTCGTGACGTTTTCTCTTTGCGAAAAAAAGCTTGTCCTCGGCCGAAACGTTGGGACAATTAACTCTTTTGTGCGATCCTACGCGTTTGCGATTCCATCCCACTAATGCTGCGCAAGCTTTGCACTTTCCCTTTCCCGTAGTTCGCTTAAAATTTTCGAGAAATTCTGAGATTTCAAAGTTTCCCATTTCGGCTAAAAATAACAAGCACTAAAAATCAATTTTCATTGATAAGAACCGCGTTCATTGATTAAACCCTTACACTGTGTAGGTCTGATATGTAAATTCAGTGTTTTCTTCAAACCTTCACTGCAAAAACAGCACCTTCCCAAGGTTGTGGTCGGCGCTTCTTTCCTCGTCGTTATTCGAACAATCTTCAAGCCACTTTTGGAAGTAGTTGTCGGCTCTGGGTTGATGGGCTCGACTTTCACCGGACAAGCTTCGGAAAACTAAGGAAATCTAACAAGTCAATCGAGCAAACAAACGCAAAAGCCATAAAACTCACATCTTTCGTTTCGACAAACTCGATGTTGGATGGGTGTTCGAGGATTTTGGGAGTTGGCAACAGGACTTTCACTTTCTTCAGCATTTGACCTGTCATTGATTTTGGCTGAGTGGCTAATTTCACCGCAGTCTGTTTCAATTCCTGTTTAACTCTCATTTTTAGTAAATATTTCCTGCATTCACTCCGAGCGAAATTATGTTTCAAAACAAAACAAACCGGCGTTGTCGACCCCTCATAAGAAATTTTTTTTCGCGTCATTCATTGTTGATTCCCTTTCGCAATTTCGTAAATTAGAGTAAAAACTCCAGAATGAGCGAGTCGAGCTACTTTTCCACTGACGCTGACGACGAAGCTGACGTAAGACAACAAGACTGCGATTTGGTGAACGAAATTAGTGAGACGTAAGTCTGACACAACGTCTTGTGATGGCTCAAATGCAATTCAAGCTAGTTTTTTTTTCATTTAGGTTCTGAACGGAGACTAAGCAGAGCAACGCAACATGCCAAAGAAACACACAGTGAAGTTCATCAAGACAGATTTGTTCAAAGATTTTCTGAACCAATTGTTGAACGAAATGGATTACGAATTTGTGTTCCATCGGCTCGACTTTGTCATCTTTTTATGAATGTCATGGGACCTTTGACCTGAAAGTATGGTACAATAAGCGACTGGATCAACTGGAAGAGAAAGGCGGAAGCTAATGAAACATCGCGGAAAAAATGTTTGTCTTTGGAAGCTATTTCGACAAGACCGTAGAATCTGTAGCAGCTGATCGAGTTTTCTATGAAGCGCGTAGCTCCCCTCGAGATGACGAGACAACGAATGCTTGTATTCCGGAGCAAGAATTACGAAGAAGTGAACTTAAACTCACTGGGTTTTCCTATTTGATCTTTTGAGAATTTTTAACCGACGTTAGCCGATTGTTGAACAAATCTCGAAGTCAACGCTTAGAGAAAAAGAATTTGCATGCAAGAACTTTCGTGCATCACAAGACAAATGAATAAATTCAAATCCAAATCAATTTGTTGAACATTTACTTGATTTTCACTTCATTGCATCTAAATTTTACACAAACGTCAATAATTTATTGCGCCGTTCACTTCTTTGGGTCCCAGGCCTCAACCTTTGGACGTGTTGTCGAGTATGGCATGTAAGCATCTAAAAGCGAGATGAAATTAGTTGTCATGCATTCTTCAAGCTTCAAGGCAACTTACCAGTGGTTCCCGAAAGATTCTCGCTGTGGTCGGCCATCCATTTGTAGTGTTTACGGTTTCCGTCACGACTTGGTGGCAAATCGGTCTGTTGGCGATATTGGATATTACTTTCAGCTCGCAACACTTGTCAAATCATCTCACCTTGTAGTGCATCCATCCATACCACTCGGCTGGGATTTGCGAGCCGTCATACTCAAAGTTTTTGAATTCTGAGTACTCGATCCAGCGGTTTCTTCCATAGAACTGTGTGGGATCCTCGAAGTATTTGTTGCCGTACTTGTCGGCTCCAACTAAAGTTCCTGCTTTCATTTCATCCATGCTAAAAAGACAGAAACGCCATTAGTTCACTGTTGCTGGAAGTTCAATTTTTGGTTGCGTAATTTTCTGCTCAATTCGAGGCGTACCGAACGAGCTTCCACAAGGCCGGGCGAATACCGCCATGCTGCTTGATGATTGACATCAACTTGATGATTTTATCCGCACCAAAGTATTTTGCCATCTTGCTGACAATCACTGAAATCTTGAAATTTGAGAATTTTTCTTGTTTACGTTCGGTGACAAGACCCGCAATGAGACGCAAAAATTCAAATCTAACGAAATTTTATTTCTTGGTTTCTTCGACCACCGGCGGTGCCATGACAAAGTGAGAAACAGGTGCTGGTTCCATGCCAAATCTCACTGGTGGAGGTCGAGATCCAGGCTTAGCCGGCGACAAAGTCAGGATCGAGCCGAACAAGACGTGCTGGATGGCTGGGAACTTCGACAGAACTTCCTTCTGGTACATTTTAACGAGACCGGAGCTGATCTTGGCCCAAGACGTAACGGCGCTGATACTCCACAGCTGATTCGAGTGTTCTGCAATGTGACCAGTCTTGACTTGCTGGATGTAGTCGATGCAGCCGATGAACATGAACTCATTCCGGTAAGTCTCGATGGTTTCGGCTTCAACAAACTTCACGGGCTCGATGGGAGTGTTGATGAGTTGCGCACTGCCCCAGATGAAAGGAATGAACTGATAGTCATCGAGACTCCAGACTCCATGCGATCCCGCCGGCTCCATTCTGTAAGTGACTTGAAGCTTCCGGACAAAGTTCAGATAGAAATTGAACACTTTAAGGACGATGGCAACGTCGTCAGTCTTCTCCAGGGCCTCGATTTTAAACAAAGCCATCAAGAACATGATGAATGACAGCTCATGGCCAGTTCCGTAGTCAATTCGCGTCGAGTTTCCGAAGGAATCGAGAAGATAAGGAACGAGTTCAGGAACTGCGTCATGCAGTCCTTCCGGCAATACTTCTTTCAGATAGCCATCCACGTTCACAGTCATTTTCTGGTACCAGGTCTTGAAGGCAACGTTTCCAAAACGCTGCGGCTGGTCAATTGGCGGAGTTTCCACCGCAAGCTTCTCCAATTTTCCCAGCATTTCGAGAAGCCGCTGAGCGACCGGCGAGATCGAACACTTATAACTTAGACTTTTGCCACGAACACATTGGCATATCGAGTTGATGAAGCCGAGCAGGTCCGCGTATGTCTGGCTGCTTTCCCATTTAGCCTGGAAAATCGAAATCATTTAGAAATTGCATTGAAATCGTGAAAATTGTTTGTTTACCATGTCCATCGGGCTCTTGACAAGTTTCTGGGGCTCGACGAAGCTGAACTTTGGTTTTGGTGCATCCATGTCGCCCTTCTGTGAGTCTGTTGCTGGTTCTGTCATTTTATTTGTTAGTTCGGCGCTTTTAAAGCAATTTTGGTTTGTTTTCGTTTCGATTTTCGCTTCTTTAGACTCGGGAACTTAAACGCAATAGATTTGAATTCAAATTATCGTTGAAAACGTCTCGACACAAGGACTTTCACTTTCCATGATCTAAATTGGATGATTGTGCTGGAATTGGGTTGCATTGAAAATAATTGTGAAAAAATCGATTTCCCTTTTAAACATTCATAAAGTATGGCATTTTATTGATATTCATCTTGATATTCTTCGTGACGATACACAATCGCTTCGACGATGAGCTTTTCGATCTCAAGTCCACTCCGTACTTGTTCGTTTGTCAAATTTATTTCCTGCGAGGTGGTTGGCGACACCAACACTACCTGCTTTCTCCGACTTTCGAGCATGTTCGCGATGACGAGCTTGTGGTCGTACTTCGCTAAAGCGTCTCGCGACTTCGAGATGAGCAACGAATCGTCAGTTTCCAGCTTGAAAGAAACCACGTAAGCTTTAGTGACCCACGACGACACCAGCGGCTTAAGTATCTTGGGCACAAGCTCGAGCGATATTTTTGGTGATACGGTCGACTGTATTTTGTGCTGCGGCATCTCTTCCTGAGGAACGTAGAAGTCACTGACTGCGGCGGCAAGATAGAGCACAGCTCTTTGTTCAAACGGCGCAAGACATTCGCAGGCTGCTCGCTATGGCAAAAGAAAATTTAATAAAAATCTTCCTGAATTTTTTTCCAAATACTTACAAGCAGCCACAAATAATCACTGACGCTGGTGAAGTTAACGTAAAGGAGATGATCAGTCTCTTGAGCTTGTTTGTAACTCTGCAAAATAGGCAAAAGCACGTCCACAGCATCGGGGTTGACGCTGATTGACGAGTTTCCCTCGTCCCCGATGATATCAAGCATATCTAGGAACTGTCTTCCAGAAAAGTGCCTTGTAAAAGGTTCCAAGCTCTTGTTGCGGAACATAAAAATCACTGCATAGCCTTGTTCCAAGAAGAACTCGGCGCTGGCACTGCCTCTGGAGCCCGCGCTGAAGTTGTCGACGAATCGCACCGTCTGTGGATCGTTCATCCTTAGTTACACAATCGACTCAGCCATCAAAATATCTCACCTGCTGTTCCAACGGTGCAATTGTGCCTCCCGAAGTCACCAAAACAATTCTCTTGTTCGGGTTGCCGAAGTGTTTTTGGCAGAAAGTTTTTAATAGCACCCTGTTGTCCTCAAAATCCGACGGCGGCAAATGGGTCGCGTAAAATTCTTCCCAGGTTGCCATTCTGAAGCTTTGAAGTCACTTAATTACGATACAACGAATAAAAAAAACAAGAGAGTCAAAGTTCACGAGAAATTTTGAGTTGCACCTGGGCTGGTCACTGCTTTTCCTCACATTCGCGTCAATCGACGGGGCTTCGACGTGTTGAAACCGTTTTTATTTTGGAAATTTGCTTAATTTGTTGATTTCGCAATGAGTGGAAAGCAGACGGTTATTCACTGGTTCCGCAAAGGGATTCGCGTGCACGACAACCCGGCTTTGGTTCGAGCTTTCAATGAAGCGATTGAGCGAAAGGCTGCGATCAGACCCATGTTTATGCTAGATCCAGGCATCGTCAAATGGTAAGTCGCGACTAAATCGCCTAAACTCTCGATGTCAATTCATATTTACCTTGCAGGCTTCGTGTTGGATCCAACCGCTGGCGGTTCCTTCAAGAAACGCTCGCTGATCTCGATCGGAATCTCAGAAAACTCAACTCGCGGCTTTACGTCGTTCGAGGCAATCCGAAGGACACTTTCCCGAAGCTTTTCAAAGAATGGAACGTCGTCATGCTTACATTCGAGAATGACATCGAGCCTTACTCAGTGGAACGTGATGCAACTGTGCTGAAACTGGCGGAGCGACACGACGTCGAGGTCGTTCAGGAATATTCACACACGATCTTCAATCCTGAGCTTGTCTTGAGAAAGAACGGCGGGAATCCTCCTTTGACTTACCAAAAGTTCCTTTCGGTCGCTAGTCAGCTGTCGGTTCCATCTCCGATTGACAGTCCGCCTAAAGCTCCGCAATCATGTCATCCAGAAACCGACAAGAATGAAGTCAAGGACGGAAACTGTTACAACGTGCCGACGATTGAAGAACTCGGAGTCGATGTTAGTGCACTTGGACCTGCAAAATTCCCGGGCGGTGAGTCTGAAGCATTGCGTAGAATGGCGGAGTATCTCAAGAAGAAAAAGTACATTTGCGAGTTCGAGAAGCCAAACACATCGCCGAACTCGCTCGAACCATCCACGACCGTCCTGTCGCCTTATCTCAAATTCGGATGTCTGAGCGCGCGACTGTTCTACGAAGGCATCAAGAACGTGTATAAAGGCAACAAGCATTCAAAACCACCGGTTTCACTCGAAGGTCAAATGATGTGGCGAGAATTTTATTATTGCGTGGCTGCTGCGACTCCAAACTTCGATCGAATGGTCGGCAACAAGGTTTGCGCGCAGATCCCTTGGGTAAACGACAAGAAACTGCTGGACGCTTGGACTCAAGGAATGACCGGATATCCGTTCATCGATGCGATCATGCGACAGTTGAGACAAGAAGGTTGGATCCATCACCTCGCGCGACATGCCGTCGCTTGTTTCTTGACTCGCGGCGATCTTTGGTGTCACTGGGAAGAAGGCCAGAAAGTTTTCGAGGAACTTTTACTCGACGCAGATTGGGCACTGAATGCTGGAAACTGGATGTGGCTGAGTGCGAGCGCTTTCTTTCATCAGTATTATCGCGTCTACAGTCCGGTAGCGTTTGGCAAGAAGACTGATCCTGAAGGCTTGTACATCAAGAAGTACGTACCAGAGCTGAAAAACTATCCGAGTGGCATCATCTACGAGCCCTGGAAGGCGTCTGCTGATAACCAGAAGAAATACGGATGTGTCATTGGCAAGGACTATCCGAACAGAGTTGTCGACCACGACGTCGTTATGAAAAATAATCTCGCTAAAATGAAAGCCGCTTATGCAGCCAAGAATCTCGTGAAAGAAGAAGTCAAGACACCGAAAAGAAAGATCGAAGAATCGCCAAAAGCTGGCACAAGCAAAAAAGCAGCAGCGCAGAAGAACAAAATTGCAAACTATTTCAAGAAAGAAAATTAGTTATGAGACCAAATAAATTTTTTCAGAAACGCACAAGTTTATTTTTTGTTCTTAATCAAAAGTGATGAATCAGAGACAACTTAACTCTAGAAGAGTTTTCTCTAATGAACGTATGTTCTTAAAAATAAGTGTTTTGTAATGCAGGAGCGATTGTAAGTTGATTTGATGCTTCGATTTTGGACCGCTGGAGTTTTCTTTTCTCATAGAAATATCGTTCAACCAGCATGAACGGAACCTCGAAAGTTAGGTAGAGATAAGTGCTGATAACCAAAGTTACCAAAATGTCTCCCGAGAAAATGTGAAACTAGAAAAGTTTGATGTAAAATTAATTTTCAGCATAAGTTGCGTGAAGTATTTACCAAGTTCCAAAGATTAAAAGTCAAGACATCTCTGTTGAATCGAGCCTTTGCAAGCATGTAGATGGGATGGGAAAGGTAAATGCTGAGTGACATTCTAGCGATGGGCTGCCACTGCGGTAGTGACAAGAACCAGCGAACGATGCCGCCAGTTTTAAGTTTGTAGCAAGCAAAAATTACCCAACAAATTGCGATGCCCCAGACAACCCGATGAAATGCAATGTAAAAGGCACTGAAGGATAAATCTACCAGCTCTCCAGGAACATTAAAAGGCTGTCTAAGCAAAACAACTACGACCAAAACTATAAGTGACAGAATCCAAAGCACCGCATTCAGTGTCTTGCTGATGACAATTTTCTTGTTCTTGGTGGTGTAAAGAACGTAACCAAGAAGAATTCCAAGGATCCACGGGCCAAAGCGAGAGTGCGTAACGTAGTAAGCGTGAGCTCGGTACTCTTGAAGTAGGCGAAAGTTTTTGGGCTTGAGTCGGAACTCCTTGACAAAACTTATAACAAGAACATACACTGAACTCATCAAACCCAGAACTGGCAGACTCCACAAATATTTCCAACCATGCTTCCAGGCTGGATAAATCAAGAATGGTGAAAGAATGAAAAGCTGGAAGTCTGCGGATAAATACCAAGAATGTGGGATGCACAAATCATCTACATTGACGTAGTTTTGAATGTGAAGCAATGTTGACCACCAGTACTTAACGCAAGCGGTTTCGGGACTGTCCATTGGTCCAAGAACGAGTGAATCACCAAGCGAGTCCAAGAAAAGAACAAGAACAGCTAAAACTGGAGTGTATCTCAAGTAACGATGCCAGATCATCCTTGGAATGTTCAACTTTTTCTTATCAAGTGCGTTCAAAACAGAAATTGTCAGCAGCAAAGCGCCCATCACGAAGAAAGTGTCAACAGCCAAATTGTGGGCGGTGAAGATCGTGCTGTAGAAGTGATTGTAGTAATCACGAAAAACTCCGGGATTTTTAACAGGAATAAGTTTGTCAATCGTAAAGAAAAAAGTTCGATGGCCAAACATGATCCACAAGGTTGACAGACTTCGAAGACCATCAATGCAACTGATCACATTTGGGTTCGTGTTCTTCTTGACGTCAAAAAGCTTGGCACCGTTTGTGTACGCCGAGAATGCGATAAACAGTTTGTTTGGCTCTTTTCCAAAGTGATTTGCACTGATATCGTAAACGGTGCTTGCAATCAGCACAATTGCAAAGAAAGAGAAGACAACACTGAAAGAAATGTCATTGATTTACAACGTTGAGATAAAGAGTTTTATAATTAATTCTCACATCGCAATGTAGTCCATTGGTTTGAAATTGCGTTCGATAGACTGACAATGTGCACTGGTTCCATGAAGGTCTGCTTTCAAGAAAAAGTGTTTGTTCGCAAATTGCAAAACTTTTTCTTGTGAACACGAAGCTGGCAAGCAAACTGCACTTTGTAGACTTATCTTTTGGCTTCTCAAGATATTTCCACTGAAATATATTTAAAGTCAACTGATGACTCAGATTAAGAGATTTGCTTACATTTCATGCCAATCAAAGTCTCCGGTTAAAACATTTTCAGTCGTCGTCAAGTTTGGAAGCGCTTGCAAGGTCACCAAGCAGTAGTTTCCTTGAATTGTATCGCCTTCTTGAACTTTATGACGAAAATCCATACAGCCATCAAAACTGCCAAAGTTGAAAGTGTTTCCATCCAAAACTCCCGAGTCAACTTTTCCCCAAAAATCAAACACTGAAATTATGTTTGTTGTAGAAATAAATCACTTTAATAAACCACCACATCACTTCTTAGCGCCCAAAATTCTCGCATAGACAAAGCCTTGTCAAATGAACTAAGTTGCTTGTTGCAGTCGCTTTCATTTTGTACTTTAACTTCACTTTTTTCTGTAAGTTCAGCGGTAAAACTTTGGCAAATACTGTTCGAGATAACGAGAAGAACACAAAGAGTCACTAGTTTGATCATTGCTTATCCAAAGCTAAACGCGAACTGAGAGCCAGCAACAGACTTTCACAATCTCACAAAACCAGTTTATGGAACAGAGACAAACAAAAATTCAACGAAACTTTAAAAGGCACTTGATGTGGAGCTGTGTACTCACCAAATCTTATCAAGAAGTCACCTGCAAGGGTTATAATTTATCAAGTTTTACGCTGAGAATCCTTCATTGGTTTCTGGGAGATAACAATGTATTATAAAAGCTTTAATTCAAATATCAGTGATTTTATTTCACAGAAGTTAAAGTTTGTAAAATCCATCTAGCGTTCAATTCTTCACAAATCAATCGATAAATCAGCAATACAGGAACCTCGAACGTCAACTGAAGATATGTTCTGATAACCAAGGTTACCAAAATATCTCCCGATAAAATGTGAAACTAGAAAAGTTTGAAATTATATAGAATAATTTGACGAACAGCAAATTTATATTACACACCTCAAAATAATCAAACTTCTTACAAAGTTCCACAAGTAAAATGCTTTTCATAGTTAGCAAATAGTATTTTCTTAAATTGTTATGATCAAAACGTTTAAAACTTTGCTACCAGTCATGTTTCAAGGAACAAATTTCCCGAGAAATGCGTGGCAACTTGGACAGTAATGTAATGCATCTTTTCGAGAGTTGGAACAGCACATCAGACACGATGAATTTGATGAATTTTCACCCTTCTCAAAAGTTACTTTCGTTGTGATTAACTGGAAGCACGACGGGCAAGTGATGAAAATTGGTTCTGGAACATTTCGATGCGATTAAAATCAAGAAACAATTAACTTTCATAATGTTACCTGGTCCTAAGTGGATACAAGCATTGGACACTTCAACTTTCGCAAACTTCTTGGGCTGTTGCACTACTGCGCTTTGTTTTTGTGGCTGAATTGTGTAAACGTTTTTCGGAGATTGTGATCGCGGGAAAGATGGCGGTCCAAAATCAGATGGTCTTCCACCTTAGAATCAAGATTAGTAAAACATTTTATTTGCACTGCAACTTAAAATACCTGCGTTAGACATGGTGCCTTCGAAGGTATTGTAAACAACCTTTAATGGCGCTGCAGCTAACAAAAGAAACATCTTCGCAGTTTGAGCTTCCGATAATACTGAAGTTGAGTGTAAAAAACACTCAGTTTTCTTATCACGCGAGAGAAACGCTTATCAGCAGACGTGTAAAAAAGATTAGAAAGCTGACAGAAATTGAAATTTATTGGGTGAAAAAATTCATTGATGAAATGTTTGGGTGCTGATAATGTCAATGTCGGTATCAAAGAACTTTTATGAGCTTTTCCTTAAGAGCTTTTGAAAAGCACAGAAAAGAAAGCACCAAATTCCGCAGAACTTGAGATTCTCTCCATACTTTGTCAGTTCTTATCAGAATCATTAATAAACAACTCAACTCTCACAAAAATCTGGTTGCGGAGAATTGAGTTCTCGTTTAGTTACTCAAGTGGCTCAGTTTCTTTTTGTTTTCGATCAAATCAAGATCAGTTTTGCTTTGAAACATGTTCAGCCTTTTCAAACTGCTTTTCACCGCCTTCTGCTGCAAGGATTTGTGTCTTCACTCAACAACTGATCAAGTGAAGAAAGATTCACCGAGAAACTTCCTCGATCCACATTTCGTAAAAGGTCACGGGGGCATTGTTCAATTGTTTGAGTGGAAGTGGAACGACATCGCCAATGAGTGTGAAAACTTTTTGTCTCCGCGCGGCTACGGTGGTGTTCAAATATCTCCACCAAATGAGAATGTCATCGTTGTGAATCGGCCGTGGTACGAAAGGTATCAGCCAATGTCTTACAAGATTATCACTCGATCAGGAGATGAAACACAATTTTTAGACATGACAAAGAGATGCAATGCTGTCGGAGTCAGGTAACAAACATTGTTTTTACTATTATCACGCTTAAATTTCAAATCAACAGAATTTATGTCGATGTTGTGTTCAATCACATGGCAGCAGATCAGCCGAACCAAACAGCAATCGGCACTGGTGGATCGACCGCCAACCCACGAACACGAGATTACTCTGCAGTTCCTTTTGACGTCACAAATTTTCACCCACCGTGTCCACTTGTTGACTTCAATGACGCTGTTCAAGTGCGAAACTGCGAACTTGTTGGCTTGCACGACTTGAACCAGACTGAAGAAGACACGAGAGGCAAGATTGTCGATTTTTTGAACCATTTGATTGACTTGGGTGTCGCTGGGTTCAGAGTCGATGCTGCCAAGCACCAGTGGCCAAATGATCTGAAAAGCATGTACAATCGATTGAAGAATCTCAATACTTCATTTGGCTTTGCTGAAGGCTTGGATCCTTTTATCTACCAGGAAGTTGTCGACAGCGGCAACGAAGCAGTCAGCAAATACGAATACATTTTTGCCAGCGTCGCCGAGTTTCGATATTCTTCGGAGATTACTCGATCGTTCCGTCATGAAGATGATTTGCATTGGTTGAGTGGATTCGGTGAGAAGTGGAGCTTGCTGCCATCTGAACTGGCTGTTGTCTTTGTGGACAATCATGACACTCAACGAACGCCAGGGGGAACATTGACTTACAAAGACAGAAAGATTTACGTGATGGCACAGGCGTTCTCACTAGCACATTCATACGGTGTGAAACGTGTCATGAGTTCGTTTGCTTTTGAAAAGTTCAACGAAGGTCCACCAAGTGACGCAAATGGAAACATTTTATCGCCAACATTCGATGCTTCTGGAAACTGCACAAACGGTTGGGTTTGCGAACACCGTTGGCCTCAAATCGCTGGTATGGTTGGCTTCATGAACACAGTTGAAGGAGAAAACGTGACTGCTTGGTGGGACAACGGCGCCAACCAAATCGCTTTTTCACTTGGATCGAAAGGATTTATTGCCTTCAACTTGGATCCTGAAGACATGACTGTGAAAATTCCAACTTCTTTACTCCCAGGAACTTATTGCGACGTCATCAACGGCAAGAAAGTTTCTGACAATGCGTGTTCAGGAAAATCCCTCGAAGTTTCTTCGGATGGAAATATTTCGGTTGTCTTGACAAGCGGTGACGTCAACGGAGTTGTTGCAGTTCACATCGGACACAAAATCTCTCGTATATAATTTTAAGAAAATTTATTTCTCGATTTTCCATGACAAACTTTAGTTAAAAAAGAAAAGTTCTGACACTTAATAAGCAAAATGACTGGAAAGGTGGAAGAAAATCAAAGCTTACGACTAAATCAACAATTCAGAAAGAATTAAATAAAATTTTGAAACCTTCAAGCTATCTACAATCTTGACTAATGAGAACGGCCGACTTTACTTCTGTTTGACACCGAAGCTAGGTTGGAAGCCGGCATCTGAAGGGTTTTCTTGTGATGATCCAGGTTGTGCTTGGTAAGAGTGATACTGTGGATCACCTTGACCCTGTCGAACTAGTTCGTGGCTGCGTAACTGCTGATCGTGTTGCTGCAACGCGTCTTCGTATTGTGGTCTTTGCTGATCAAGCTGCTGCCGTCTTTCATTGAAGTGCAAATGCTGCTGTTTTTGATGCATCAACTCTTGAGCGGTGTATGCCTGTTGGGTGGGATCGTGTTGCTGCGGCAGTTGTGAATAAAATTGAGGTTGACTTTGGACGTAACCAATATGTGGCTGTGGTGCCTGGCTGTAGGTCTCGAGCAGTGTGCTTTTTTCAGTTATGAGATCAGGTAAAGGCGTTGGTGTGTGTGATGGAAACTCGTGATCAAACTTGTAATTATCGGAAACGGGTTTCTTTTGTTCTTGCTGTGATTTTTGGGTTTGGAAGCCAACTGGTGTCTGTGGTGTTTGCAGATCAACTGGATATTTGTTCTGCACTTGAGTGACTGAAGGTTCCTGAACATTGTTCTCCTTAGGCTGTTGGCCAACAATGATTTGTGGCAGTGGCGTGTGCACATTTTTGATTTGTGGTTGCTGCGTCACAGTGATGGGGTGGTGATCAGGGCCGTTGGGTCGCTGCGATTTGGGGGGAACTTTAAGGGTACGTCTAAAGGAGTCTTGATTGTGGTTATTTGATGGTGCAAAAAAGGAGTCATCGAAGTTCTGTTGATTCTGATGGTTCACGAAACTGTTGTAGTGACTACTGAGTTGTTGGCTCTTAAGCTGAGACTCGTGGAGACCATTTTGCCCGTTGTTGTGGTGGCTTTGCTGATTGAGTTTGTGATGGCCATTTTGGTCGAAGCTGTGCTGCTGACCTGCTTGTCCGTTGAAGTGGTGATCATTGTTCGACTGGAGATGGTTTTGTTGCTGCTGGTAGTTTTGCGAATGGTGAATTTGGTGGGATTGAATGTAAAAGGGCACTTCCTTTATTTGAATTACTGGGTACGGTCTGTGGTAACAAAAGTTTGTTATGCTAGTTTGTAAAACTTTCTTTGAAAACTCACCTTGGAACCTCGACTTCTTTTACAGCGGGGTACGGAAGTATTTTGTCCACCGGAACTGGGTACGGCTGTGGGACATGGACCTGAATTCGGAATAGTCTGCAGTTATTGAATGAAAAACATGAAAACTTATGACATTCAAAAACGTTCATGCTTTTACCTTCTTCTCGAACGAGTATGGTGTTGGGACTTTGATGTATTTTTCGACAATCTTTTCAACTGGATATGGTCTGTGGAAACAAAAAACTGTCGAAAAAAGAATTTTATAGTTGAAAGTTTTCATTACCTGTCAACTGGAACTGTAATGTATTCCTTCACAGCATATGGAACTTTCTTTTCCACAATTTTCTCAACTGCGTATGGCCTGTGAACAAAATGTTTAAATATTGCCACTTAGTTAAGCACTGCTTCAATGACTCACCTGTCGTATGGAACCTTTACATATTTTTCAACAATTTTCTCAACCTCGACTTTGTATGGAACTTTCTTTTCAACATGAACAATCTGAGTACAATGATTACATGAATTATAGAAGACGTTGCACAATGGTTCCAATTAAAAGTTTTCATTACCTTTTCAACAATTTTATCAACGGGCACGTGAACAATCTTTTCGACTGGGTAAGGTTCCTTCTTGACGACTGTTTTCACGTGCGAATGGTGGTGATGATGATGGTGGTGCTTGATCTTAATCTTTTCTTTAACTTGCGAGTCGTTGTGTTCGGTTCCCTGCAGCTGGAAACAAGAATGTTCGGTTATTTCGGATACAATGAAAATTGACCAGTTTTTAGATTCCAGTAGAAACGCTTGTCAACCCAACGATGTCAAACGAACTCTTAAGCTAAAAAGTTGCTTCATTTTTTTCCAGCAAATACCTGAGAATCAGTGGCTGTCTTGTCTTTGGTCTTCAGCAAGTTTTTGAAATGCGTCGAGCCAGCAGGGACGCTGTCCTTGTCTGTAAATCTGACGTAACGAACGTCCAAGTCTGATCTAGTAGTCAACTCTGGCCGTTCTGGAGTTCTTCTGGTTTGAGTTTCCTGTTCTGCTGATTCAGCAACTGGATGCTTCTTTGTCACCTTTCGTTCATCATTTTTCAGGTAAATGTGAATTTTCTTGGTTCTTTTGGAAAGGCCTCGCCTCACAGGCTTCACTTGCCAGTTTCTGTCTTCAGCTGGGACTTGTTTACTATTTTCAATTCTGTGATCGTGCCTTTCAACTTCAAGTTTCACTGGTTGCGAGTTCTTTACTGAAACACGCTGCACCGTTGTTGATCCTTCAGTTACACCGACTTTCACTGGTGTATGATCTTGCTCATACTCGATGTGGCTTTCACTTTCTGTTTTATATTCTACCGGGTTTTTTTCATAGCAGTGCACTAATGTAAATAGCGCCAACAACACGAAAAAAAATTCTTGCTGCAACGGAAAACACTGCGTCACAAAACTTTTTTTATCACTTCCTTTTAAACTTACCTTTAAATTCATAGCTGAACCACTCACTGCCAATCACAAATCCAACTGATAATCAATTCGAAGAAAGCACGTTTATTTATAGTGTTGCACTATAACAATGCAACTAGTTGGAAAAGGTAAATGCGTTCATTTAACTTGGAAGGGGTGGCGTGCAGTTTGTACGAAACAGCTTGTGCATCAGTTCACTAAACTTGAAGTATTTTTTATCAGTGCTTATGTTATGAACATCAACAAGAGCGTGGCAGCTTTTTTGATTGATTGATTGCATTTTATTACGCCCCAAGATTTTGCAATCATTAATGGCAAATATTTTTCTGTAGAATTGATTTTCCTAAAAATCTTGATGATTTTTTGACAATTCAGATAATTATTGTTAAAAACTATTGTGTTCACGAGAAAATTCGAATCGTGCTTGAAAAAGTTGATTAAAGGCCCATCGTATTGGGTAGAATAAGTTTTTCTTAAAAAGTTTCAAGTGAATCTTTCTTGTTTTACTAAGTAAAGAAGAAAGTTTTCAGAATTTTAAGAAGCTTTTGTAAGCTTTCAAAAGCTTTTCAATGCAACGTTGATCCCTTTATTGTTTGTCCTTTAAACCTTCCAATCAAGCGTTAAAACATAAAAAGAAGATTCTGTACTTGAAAGTTTAAGTCGTGTTTTCATTTCCAAATCCAAGTGCGAATAATCATCATTTTTGCGATCACTTAGGCGCGTAAACTCGCTTGATTCAAAAATAATAATGTAATTAAAGTACTTTATAGTGATTAATTACACGCACTTCGATGCACAAACATTTTATAATTTTCTTCGGATGTGCATGAGCGTTGAACTTGAATTTTCTTTTGCATTGTACGCAACAGCCATGATCTAACAGTAATTAACCAACATAATGCAAGTTTCACATGATAAAATGAGCGATCATAACTTGATGAATGGAAGTGCATCGCGGGATAAATGGAGATTAAATATCAGACTAATAAACTGTTGATATGTTTTGCTTGATGTTGAGCTTCCTTGTTTGCTTTTCGTGCTTTGTGCAGTGATAAAACGGTCAAGTTTTGATGGTTTTAGTGGTAAACAAGAAACTGTAAGTTAAATTCTTCTTGAAAGCAATTTCTTTTCAATGTTCCTTTATTGATTAAAGTAAGTTCCTTGAAAGCTCAAGTTGATTCTCAACAACAAACATAAATAAATTTAGCTTCACAAATTTCGTCCTTTTCAGGTGCGATCCAAAAAATGATCTCGCGGAAAATCTGCAAAAAATCTCTCAAGTTTTATAAGAAAAAGTCTTAGATTAACGAAAAGAGTTGCCGTCAAAAAGAAATGAAAGAAAGGCAAAGTTAAATAATCGTAAAATATGAATTTTCACTCTTGTTTACGTTCACAGAGAGATTAGTGAGTAAATAAAATATTAACAGCATGCATGTTCGTTTCGTTTTTCATTATTAGTTAGGAAATTATAGTGAATTGTTTAATTAATTAAATTGGCCATGAAATTGTGTTTTCAACGCGGCTATTTCACTATCTTCAAATCGATTCTCTTTCTACTTCGAAGATGGGTAGTAATAAAGAACAGTGTTGCAAGGAAGCTGCCATTTAGAAGCCTGCAGTTCGATGAGTTGCAAGAGAGTGCGTCGAATGGCCGGTGCCGCGGCACTCGAGTTGAGAAAAGCATCGCGAACGTTCGCGAAGAGATTTTCGAGTTGCTGCGGCAAGTGCGTCTCTAGATCACGTCCAATGCAAGTAAGAACGAAGAACAAACATTCGATCTACAATTGAATGTTGAGTTTAGTTCATGGAAACAAGAGAGAATAAAAGCCTACCTCAGATAACGATCTAGCTGGTGGTCTGACGCAGTCTTCACAACACTTTCCAAGCAACGTCAATAAAACCAGCGCAGGTGTAATTCCATCGCACTGAGTTCTAAGCTGAAGCTGTCGACGCTTCAACTGACAAAACATTTCCGTCAAGAACGCCATGAAAGCGGTGAACCTCGGCCGCGCTGGATTTTTAGAGCTTGGAGTTGCGCCAAGAACTTTATCACGTTCCTGGTACCACTGGCGACACGTGTTTAGCATAGCTTCCAAGAAAGTTTCCTTCTGTTCTTTTGAGATGATGGAAATGCACAACCGAGAAATCGGAAGTGAATACCTGCAAGTGAACGGGAAATTGAAAGTAAGATTGTGCGTCCATGTGCATAAACTCATAAATAAATTAAAGCTCTGCTTTACCTTCTTCCTTCCACAGCGCGATTCATGCAGTGCGTTGCCAGTTCCATTAAGCAACGCGCAGTCAACTGATTCGGATCTTCGGACGCTTTGCTAATCACTGCCATAATCTCAGGCGGGAAGTTCCCGATGTCTTCGATGCTTAATCCAAGCCCGAGACCGGCGATGCCACGAGTTAAAGCAGCATCAGCGGAAGTTAGTGACTTTGATCGCTGCAACGGCAGTGGTTGCAGTAATGCGTTGTTCAAGATGACGCTATTGTTAGCTGTCGACGTTTGATTGGTGAATGACTGGTGAATGACTGGTTCCGGTGCAAACTTGACACGTGGTGATGCTTGCTGGAATTAAAAAATTAAATTTTCTATGAAAAAGTTGAATCTACACAAGAAAAGTATAAATATCTTTGTAAAAATTGTTAATTGTAATAGAAAAGCTCGAAAAAGTGAATTTTATTTTTCCAAAATCGATTTAGCAGCTTAAATTACACTTGAGCCAAAGCACATGTAAGCCTAGCTTGTGCGGTTGGACGCTTCTCGTCAGACACGTAGGCAGAGATTTGTCGGTCTGCGGTTCGAATCTCACAGAAGTTTCTGTGGTTTCCGGACGTAAGCTTTGCAACTCTCATGTTAGTCTCTCACCGAATGTTTACTGATGGAAACTTCATATCATCTACGTCTTACGACTGGGCTCAGTCGACACGCTACTCTGATGAACACCCGAAGTTTGAAAACCTGGCACAGTTCAGCGAAAGGTTAACTTTTTGAACTTTTTTTGCCAAATTTTCTTAAAATCACTTTTTTCACTAAACTTACATGTAAAATATTCCCCGAAGACGGCGAATTGACTAGAGGCATGTGACTAGAGGCTTGATGAATGGTCATGCCGGAACCCATTTGCAGTGGATGCGCGCCTTGAGACAAAAGGATCCGTTGCTGCTGCTGTTGTTGGTATTGCTGAAGAATTTGCCGGTTGTGCTGGGCCATTTGAAGCTGCTGCTGCATGTTTCCACTTGACTTTGACTGCTGAAGCAAGTTCATGTTACCAGGGGAGTTGTACAGGTGATTAGAAGATCTAAAATTTGATTTACTGAACACTGGCATTGAACAACTGGCATCGCTAACCTTGAATTTTGAAGTTCCATTCCCCGCTGCATGTTGTTCATGTTCATAGTAAACTCTTGTGCGTGAACGTTGAGCTTGTTCTGAAGATCTGAATACATTGAAAGATCTGATCAGGGAATAGAATGTGCAACAACCGAAAATCTTTACTTGGTGGCCGGTAAATTTCTAAGGCCGGTTTCATCCTAATTTGCTGTTGGTGCTGCTGGAATCCGAGACTTCTTCGTTTGTTCAAAGTCTGAAAGACAATTATTAAGATTTGGAGGAAGATACCAGCAAATTGCTTACTTGATGACTTTGTGGGTTGGATGACCGAACGAAACTTCGTTCTCTGGAGATTCCAGCCGGCGTGACATGATTTATCATGCTGGGCAGTTCTTGGATCTTCACGGATCTCTTCAAGTCATTCGGGGTCGGATTCGAAAAGATCGGGCTGGTCAATGGCACTGAAGTTTCGTTTACAGCTGTTTCAGACATGGCTGATGTTTCAATTAAAATAAATATGGCACAGCGCGATTTGTCACAAGTTCCTATCTTGTCCAAAGTTCGTATCACAAAATGTCTCGAACGATTTAAAATTGCATGAGCTCGCACCGCAAACTTATCCGATTTCTAAGTTGACGCTGAATGAGACAGAAAAGTTTCTTGTTTATTTTTAAGTCTTTATTCGATGATTCATTCACGCGAGATCGTCTTCATCATCAAGAAGTTTTTAATAGCCACAGCTGAGTGCGAAGTTTAAGCATTAAACAATTGACATCGATCGTGAGTGTGATGACAGACGAGACAAACATTACATGGCACTTGAGTGAGAGATTCACGATCGTTTGATTTGAGGTCTAGACAAAAAGAATTTGCCAAAAAGGTTTTAAACCAGATTCCCGAAATTTGAACTTTTAGTTGAATTCGAACCACTGAAAGATACTGAACTGTCACTGCAACATAACTCAACAATTTCATCAAATAATCTTCACATCAGGAAATTACAACTAGCCAATCAATTTGACCCACACAATCAACTTAGTCTATGCGCAAACATCGCGCATCCAATTGGCTTTTCTCTATTTCTGAACGATCGGTTTGATTTCAATGTCAAAAAGTTTGCTTCGTTCCAAGACAATTGAAACAAAACATCACAGAAAACTTTGCGTGGGTGCAGCTTGAGTCGTGGAAGTCGTTCACTACAGCTGTTCTGATGCAATCACGGGTTTGATCTTTCGATGAAGTCAGTGTTTGTCAATCTGACATGATTGAAAGATTATTGAAATGAGTTTGGAGGCAAATTCCACAGATTTTCGTACTCCTAAGGGCCGGTAGTGATCAATCATGTTCAACACTTGTTTTGACATCCATAAAAGGTTCAGCAGCACTGGCTTCAAGTATTTAATTCATAATTTAATTCCAAAAGGCGGACGAGAAAAAATTGTTTGCGCCAGCGATGACATAATTTTCGACTTGTCGTTGTGTTTATCAAGAGACTTGCGAAAAACGGAGAACTGTTAATGAACGGCGACGCCGCGAACAATGGATTTCACAGGTTTTCAATGCATTTCCTTAAAACCCGAAGATTCTAAGCCAGAAAACTCGGTTTTAAACTTTATTTTTGTTGAACAAACTTTCTTCGGTCGCCACGGACGAGCTAAATTCTAATGTTTACCGGGAAATGCCTCGGCCTAATAGACTGTTTACGTTATTATATTTCAGTGACTCTCCGCAGCAGTACGCCGCGAGTGTGGAACTATTTTTAGCAGCCGTGCACGATAAAAAGAATCTCGCTCAATGTGTTACGGGCTTTTCGGCGGAAAATAAAAGTTCTCGTTGATGTGGAAGGGAATCTCGATTCAGTTTATCTCGGTCTCCAGACCGCGCGTTGTCAACAGCTTAATCTTGTCACCATGTGTTCACCTTGTCGAGGCTCAGGTTGACGAGAGAGAAAAATCAATCAGCGCACCCACACACAATACAGCAAAATTAGCAAAACTAAACGAAAAATTTCATTCTTGGCGGCGAATTTTCTTCTTAAACTTATAATGACTGTTAGGTAACTTCAAGTTTATTTCCTGTCCACCACCCCGGGGTTGGCTGGTCGCGCGCGCGTGTCGACAGGAAGTCCCGTTTTGTGCTTTAAAAATATTTTCCTGAAGCCTTCACACTTCAGTTCGTCAATTTTTCATGCGAAAAACTTATTGAAAAGAATTAAATAAAAAGGAAAGAAAATTTCTTGTTCAGAGATTCGATTTGTCGGAGTCGGATACTTTCGATTGACTGAGTTGAGATTATTTTCTGCTTCTCGTTGCGAGACAGTGGTGTTGACTTTTCTCTTCTCTCCGAGAACGTGCGATCGTGTTCACCACGAGTGATTCATGCCTGCGATTGTTTGTTGATGCTTAATATTCCGCGGGTGATTCCGCGATTGACGCTTTAATTGCTTTCAAAGATCACCTTTGTCTTGGTGCTTTTTAAAAGGAAGAAAAGTCTTTATAGATGAAGCGTGAAGACTTTTTGGAAGATTTTAACACCTGTCTAGGAAAAAGTTTGGATAAGTAATTATTAATTATCATTAAATGAACAACACCGGTCATGCCTAGATCTTCCATTAAGAAACATTTATTTCAAACATCGTATCACTTAAGAAAAAAAAAATTAAAAAAAAAATCAAATCGGAATGAATCTTCAACTTCTAAAACTAATCTTTAGGATATCGGAAAGCCTTCTATTTGACACAAAGAATTGCAGCTGCAGATCGTTCATGTTGGATTCAAAAGGCTTTTTTGATTAACATTAAAGAAACCGCAAAGGAAATTAAATAAAACTTAAGTTTGTTACGCGAATGTGCTCATCTTACTTGAGGGGATGTTTCAAAGCTTTGTCATGTTTACGATTGGTGCCTTCATTAACATCATACTGGACCACCACATCCAGAAACTACAATTTTAAGATTTTCTCTCTTTTTAGCCCGAACAATTAAGAGAGACGAAGGTCATTTAAGAAAGAACTCGTTTATCCCACTGGTTAATCGTCGAAACAACATGTCAAAGCGAATGAAAATTCCGATTTTACTGAACTTGCATGATTGATAAAGAATGTGAACAGATCCAAGAGATTAATTAAATTAGTTGTGGGTGGTTTCGCTTAAAGATAAACTTCTTCGATTTCTTCGAACTGGATTTCCTCGAGTTCGGGCTTGGCTGGCATCTTTGACGGACTGAGGAAAGCTTCGGCGGCTTTGTCGTTCAACCCTAGAGACATTTTCATCAGGCGCACCATGCAGCGGTGTTCTTCAGCCGAGTCAACTAAAAACATAAAGATTGTTTTGTTAGTTTGCGATGAACTCAAGTAAATCCCAAAACTTACTCTCATTCGACGTCACTTCCTTCTCCAGCTTGAGTTTCTCTTGTGCAATGACACTCATGCCTTCTTCGATGGTTCCTTCGGCGATCAGCTTGTAGATAACGACCTCCTTGGTCTGTCCGATTCTGTGACAGCGATCCTCCGCCTGTTTGTCATTGTACGGATTGAAATCAATGTCGTGAATGATTGCGCGATCAGCAGACGTGAGGTTGATGCCGAGACCACCGGCTTTGGTCGACAGCAAGAAGATGAAGATGTCCGGGTTGGCTGTGTATTGTTCAATTAGATTCTGGCGATCGTTGACTGCAGTGCTTCCGTCTAACCGAACGAACTTGTGTCCGCGAATGTTAAGATATTTCTCGACAATGTCCAACATCATCACAAACTGCGAGAAGATGAGAACGCGGTGACCGTCGACCTTCATTTGTGGCAGGACCTTGTCGAAGAATTTGAACTTTCCGGAGCTCACGATGAAGTTGTCGGGGATTTTAACCATATTGGTAATCGATGGGTACTTGTCACGCAGTTGATGGATCTTGAAGTCGGACAGCGGTGCGATGTCTTCAAAGATCTCCTTTGGATTGTTGTTCTTGTAAACCGAGTCTCGTGCCAAAACTTTCGCAATCTCGTGCAGCTTTGCGTCGGTGAAATAAAATCTCAAGAGTAACGGATGATTGGCCAACTTTCGCATGTCCATCATGATTGTGTTGCCTCGGCCCATGTACGAGTCGCTCATCGCGTCAATGTACTTGTATTCGTTGACCAGCGCCTGATATTGTTCTTCCTGTGATGGCAAGAGTTTGATCTTCTCGGTGATTTCGGTTTTTGAGGGCAAGAAGTCGAGAACGTCTTTTTTGAGTCGGCGCAGGATGAACGGCTTCATGATGTTCTTTGCTCGATCGATTTGTGTAGCCTCGAAGTCATTTGCCAGTTCCGAGCCCTCTTCCAGCTTCGGTGCCTTTTTTGAGAACAGCGCCTTGATATCTTCGGTCTTGTTGTGGAATAGTTTCGGCATCACGAAGCACAGCAGCGACATGAGCTCCAACAGGTTGTTCTGCAACGGGGTTCCTGTCAACAGAATTCTCCTGGCTGCGTTGATGCGGAGCAGTGTTGTGTAACGTTGAGTCATCATGTTTTTGAGCATGTGAGCCTCATCAAAAATGCAGTAGTGGAAGTTTGTCACTCGGAACATTTTTTTGTCTTCGTTCGATGACCCAATAACGTGGTATGTCGTCAGGATTACGTCGGTTTCATCAAAGCCTTCCTTAGCCCACTGGATTCGCATGATACGACGTTCTTCCTGGCTTCCGTAATATTTTACAACGTTCAGCGACGGACACCATTTGGCAAGCTCAACTTCCCAGTTACCGAGCGTCGAGCTCGGCACGATCACCAGATGTGTCTGTTCTTGCTGGTTTGTCTCCTTCAGATACGCCAAAAAGGCAATGATCTGAATGGTTTTTCCGAGTCCCATCTCGTCGGCCAGAATGCCGTTGGTTCCGTTCTGATGCAACACTGCCAGCCAGTTTAAACCGACCTAAAACGGGAAAATTGAGTGGTCAGCACACATCAAGTGGATCAAACTTACGAGCTGATAATTGGACAATTGCAGGCCTTCATTCAACATGTACGGCTGCTCAGTTATGCCGGCACCGTCTGAAATCGCCTTCTCCAGCTTCAGCACGATGGCCTTGCACTTCTTCATCAGCTTCTTCAGGCTGTTTCTCTTGTCGAGGTACTCCTGGCAGTTGTTTAGAAGGTCAGTCTGTAGCGGTTTCTCCTGGAATTTGTTCACCAGCTCTTCCCAGTTGCGATACGGTCGGTTCTCGATGATGATCTCTGCCTTCTTCATCGAACAAGACTTGATCGACGTCAGCTCACCGACATTTGCGTTATTAAAGAAGTCGTAGACTTCCTTACGCTGAAGCGACATTTCTTGTGTGTAGCCTTCATTCTCGGAATCGTCGCTGTCGAAGACGTTGTGCTTGTTGTAATCGCCCGCGTCGGAATCACCGAGATCTTCCGATTCTCGTCTTTGTTTCTTAACGCGATTTCCATTTTGATTCGTTGGCGTCACAGTCGTGTAGGTTCGCTTGGCAGGCTTCGGCGGACGGGCCTGCAAATCCTTAATAGCTGCTTCTCTGCTCCACTGGTGCTTCAGCAGTGCGTCCTGTACATCCATCGAATCGAAGCCTTTCACCGCTTTGAGAACGAAATTTAAAGCCTGTTCTTTTTCTTTGACGGTGAGACCTTGTGAGAAATTTTTCGTCAACTTATGAAATCGTGGCGGGTGCCTTGGACTGTTAGCTACTCACTATTCGAATCCATGACGCTTGATACAGAGTTTTTCACAGTTTTTTGCAATTTTTCCTCTACTAATCACTAACTTTAGAATAAAATGCAAAAGGAGAATCGGATAGGTTAGTCGAGTAAGTTGACAACTTGAAGAAGCGCTTTCTCGAGAGGGGAAGTGGAAAATGGAGGGAAAGACGTTTCGCGTCTTTCTTGAAACTTCAAGGCTTTGCAATCTGTGAGTTTCGGTTTGTTTACAACAAAATTTTCAATCAAATCTCGCTTCCAGACGTTCCCATGAAGTGCTAGGGACTTCGAAGGCCTCAGCGATGTTTGTCAATTTTTGCTGCTCGTGCGCGACTAAAGGTGGTTTGCTGAAATCATCGTCAATTAGGTGAGAAAACCATTTAAAATCAAATTTTGACGCAATTTTAATCATTTTCTTCAGGTTTCTGAGAACGTCAGCTGTTCTTCAACAACAAACCAAAAGTTATTATGAAATCCTTGGTGTCGACAAAGAATGCTCGCAGAAAGAGATCCGGAACGCGTTTGTGAAGTTGTCCAAAGAGCTTCATCCCGACACCACCGCGAAAGTCAGCGCATCGTCTAACGAGGACTTCATCAAAGTCACAGAAGCGTATCAAGTCCTGTCAAAGACCCACAGCAGAGCGAACTACGATTTGTCGTTGAGGGGGATCGGAACAATGCACTTTGTATCGAAAGACACGCTTTACGAACCCTGGAAGATCGATCCGACGAGGTATGCTGAGCGAGGGCCGAACTATTCCCCTTACTACGGTGTCAAAGGCGTCTCCAAGCTGTCGAACTGGAAGATCGTTATCGCTTGCGTAGTGTTTTGCATATTTGGTGCTATGATTCAGAGCTTCGCAATCCAAATGTCATCCTCGATTTACAGAGCGAAGGAAAAGAAACTGATGGAGCAATCTGCTGTGTTCAACGAAAACCTGGAAAGAGCAAGAAATGACGCAAGAAAATACGGCAATGAAGTCCAAGTCGAAAGACTCAAGCTGAGACTAGTGAAGTCTGATTACGAAAAAAGTGATGTGTAAATAGAGAATTTTATGATTTTAGTGTAGAAATAAATTATTTTTGAATGACCAGACGAAAAGTGGTCGATAAAGAAGACGAGTTGAAAGCTTTAACTGAGATGACTTTGCATGCACAGCTGTTAGGAAATTGAAAGCAACAAGTGTTTTAAGCTTTAGAATACGAGGTTTTTTCATACCAGAGCTTTCAATGCCATAAAAGCACTTTAAAAAGCTTTTTCTTACCTTGAAAACCCTTAAACGAACTTTTTCTAGCCTATAAAGCTATCAAGCGAGCTTGTGTTTAAATCTATAACTCCTGAAATTTCCACCCTAAACCTCCACAAACCTCCCCAAGATCAAAACAGCTTGTTTCACATCAAATCTATTTTTTTATTCTTCTTAACTTTTGTCCAAGCTGAACTACAGCATTTGAAAAAACGTCAAAAACTAAAAAATAATGGCAGACGTCTTTTGATGATGGTTTGATGCTAAATGGATTGTTGCGAACATGTTTTTAACATTTATAGAACATTTACAGGCGAACTTTTCCTAAGAGATTTTCTAGATCAATTGACACGATAACATGAACATAGAAAGCTTCGAAAATCTACTCGAACACCTTTTTGGTGAAAACTCGTGCGGCGACATGTGGTTTCTGTGGACTCAACACTTGTTTCCCATCGCCGTCGACATACAGAGAGAACGGCAGCTGGAAAACTTCTTTGAAATCCAGTTTTTCGCAGACGCGCGCGGAGAAATGGCTTGTGCACAAAACATGGAAAATTTGGATTTGATTTTGCTTCATGTATTCGATTGTCTTGTCCGTTAAGTGACCAGCAATTCCGAGTCCACGGTATTTAGGATTGACTGATAGGATTTTTCCGTCCACGAATTTGTCAATTTCCGGGTACAGCTCGAAGATGTTGAACTTGGAGTCGATAAAGTCCATCAAGCCCATGATTTTTTTGAACTTTTCGTGGTCAGTTTTGCTAGCGAGCGAACAACTCTCGGCGTCTGCAGGCTGTAATGATGCAATTTTATTAATTTTCTCGAGTATAACAGGCCAACAATGCTTAGGGTAAAGGTACCCAAAACCGTCACTTTAAGGAAAAATTTGCGCATGATTTTNNGGCCGATATTGGGAACAGCCAACCCACTAGTTGGTTTTGGGTACCTTTACCCTACCGGTTTGTGAATGATGCCATTCAAGAACACGCCGATTATTTCCCCGTCAGAGTTGACCGCTTTGAAGCTGCACAGATCAGCGATGCTTTTCGTGCAATATTCTTCCAAATCCTGGCAATCTCCGAGTTGTAAGTAGCAGTTCAGTGGTTCGTCCTATCAAGCGAACAAAAATGGCCTCATTAGTTTCCGGGTTGAAGGAGAAAATTCCAATTTATTTCCGTCGATCTTTCACCTTTCATGCTTCAATTAATTTTTAATGAAACGTTTTCGGTCTCGAGAGAAAAAAAAGCCTCGACGTCCAAACAATCGGACGGAAAATCGAATTTGTGGGCTGAATCTGAAGTTCACGTGACTGGAAAATGTTTTCTGTTTGAAAATTCCCAAACAAACAGTTTCAAACCCACGGACAGACTTTGAGGTCAAGAGTAATTTATTTACTTTTCTTCTCGTTTTCCTAGTCAGGCAGTAAATCGTCTTGAGAAATGGCAAAGTTGGAAAACATCAATATTTATGAGAAGACGAGTTTGCTACACAATGATTATAGAAATAAGTTCCGAGTATTTTTCGAAACGCCGAAGTTTTGTCTTAGCATTGAAGGGGTTCATCGGTTGATGATGTCACAGACTTTGAATTTAAAGGAAAATTTTGATTTGGATTTAGAACATCGTTAACTTAAAGATTTCTTATGAAATTTTATGAAACTTAGTTCAAAAACTTCCTTCGTCACCTTCTACACAAATCAACCCCACAAAAATCCCGTATCTCCAACTTCTTTTGTAACAACAAGGAAGAAGGAAATTGAGTTGAATGGGGAAAAAAACTTTTTCATTTCCTTCTGTGATTGAATAACGTTTTTCTTCTCGAGGTTCATATTTGCCGAGAAATGATGGATTGTTATGAACGGTTAGCGATTCTTCAGGACCAAAAATAGAAAGCAAGAACAATATTTGTTGTGTTGCGCAATACTTTCGACTTCGTAGTGATTTTTCTTAGAGATTTTTCTTTCGAACTTTTTTCAACATTCTTTCAGAAAGACATCTGGAAATAGAGAAGATGATTGCAATTTACCTTGAAGAAAGTTTTTTTCAGTAGCACCAGAACAGCATCTGCGTCTTCTTGGCGGATAACATCGTAGGTGATTTTCTGATGTTCCTTCTCATCGACTTCAAGTTTTGCTGCAGCCATTTGGGTGACAAAATGTGGAAGGTAGTCTTGGAAACCCTGTTGAAAGTTATTGAGTTAAAGTTTGTCGATTTCACCTTGATTTTTTTACATAAAATGCTTTAAAGCGTGCATTACTTACCATGATGAAGCTTCCTGCATCTTGGTGATTGAACTGAGACTTCAAGTTTATCTTGTTTTTATATTTTACAGCCATTTTGGGACTTTCAGTTAGGAACAAATACTCAAAAATGCAACACAAAGCAAATGCAAGACAGTCAACAAATAATATCACAATTTAATGTAAACAATAAGACAAAAGTGATTTTGAGCTAGAAACGGAAAAGCAAAATGCAAGTTAGTGAATGATTGAACGTGAAATTCGCGACGAACATTGCAAGTTCAGAGTTGCCTGATTAATCATTGAGGTGTCCAAAATTTTTAAACTTTGTAATTATAAAATTCGAGATCATTTCGTTTAAATGCAGTTTAGTTCCCAATTATGCTTTGCCTAACCTTACACAGAAAATAACTCCAACCCAAATTCAATCTGCATTCAAATTGCCATTTAAAGCCGTGCACGTGAGAGAAAACGTTTCGCTAGGTTTGTTGACCCACACCAGATGTAAAAGAAAAAGTTTTGTCTAGCAAATTGCATGCAAATTAAATCAGTTTTTAAACGGGTACAGTTCAAACCAGTTTGCTAATCGTGAGAAAAAAATTAAGACGATGTATTACATTAGTAATCGAGCTACTTGACATAGTTGATAGTAAACTTGCGTTCTCGATCAATCAACACCGGGCTTTTATTTCCTATAATAATTCTTTTTAATTAAAGGTGGGCAATTAATCAGTTTCATAACTCATTTGAGAAGTGATTGTGATCACTTAAGTCACTAAGCAGTTATTGATTCTTGCGAGGCAGGTAATTAAAAGTCAGTGATTCTTAATTTATGCGAATTTTAAATGCAAATTGCTCGGATCTGTCTAAGTCGTTCCCGTCTGGTGCAAACAACACACCTGTTGGCATGATACTCCCAGAACTTTTAAATCCCGCTGGTTCCCTTTGTGCAACACTCAATCAATTGATACTTGAAGCGGATTTTTTGTAGTGTCACGAACTGTTTAATCGACTGTAAAATATATCAACCAAAGTTTTCGCTAACGTTCTAAAAAAAGAATTCCACGGCATTTGTTTTGAACAACGTATGACGTTTGTTTGTTTGTTTGAATGGATCTCATGACAAGTTCAAGAACCATTCTACTGGTTCAAACTTCAATGCCATAAAAACTTGAGTTGTTTTGTTACACCTTTGATTTACACGAACTGGACCCTACGTCGTCATCATCGTCATCAGACTGAGAGTATGGTTGGCTCCAGGGATCATATATAGTCCCTGTCAGCGCCACTTTAGCGATGAGACCTTGGGTCTTGTCTCGCCCTTCTACGTCGTCAGAATTAAAGGTTCTAGAAGGACTGAATCTCAGCACTGTTATTTTATGTCTGTTAATTTCAAAATAACTATTAAAACTACAATTAACAGAAACTACTTTCAAATTTCCCTGCCCTTACATTCACGAGACAACACTCAAATCAACGTCAATTGTGATTATTATTTTATGAACGTTTGTAAACACATTGTTGCATCATATTAAAATTCTAATTTTCGGTTTATCTACGGGCGCTCAGAATCTAAGCACGTTTCGTGCCCGGAAAGAGACTTGTCGATTTTAAGTCATGCAACGCATTTAACGATGCGGTAAAACAAAGTTTAAGCGAAGGTAAACTGACTAGTCTCCACCCTCGTGTACAGTTTAATGTTAAGTTTTATGTAATTTTAATTAGGTGTTAAGTTTTGCTGTCATTTTCGCTAGAGGTTTGTTGATTCTTTCCTCCTGCCACATTCTTTTTGAGCTCGCAAAGCTCCACAGTAGTATCCGCAAATCATCCTGTAATGTTCGCGTAAATTCTAGAGATCGATTGAGATCGTGAATGTAATGTAATGATATCCTGATGTAATTTCATCATCAAATAAAAAATTCTTCAAATCAAAAAAATCAAGCGAAGGTTTCGATATGTTCTCCAGCATTTAAACATGGCCAAAGTTCAGAAGTTTCCGTTTCGATTGAATCCATTTCGCTGCAATGTGCAAAGTGAACTCCCAACTAATAAATTATGTCATTTTATACACTGACGTGTATCAGGACTCGTACCTTTAATCGTATCAACACCCAGCGATAAATTAGGTAAATTTATTCACATTGAAATTGTGATTCTGGTTAATTCTGGTCGACTTGAGATTCGATGTTCTCAGCTAAATTCAAGGTGACGTTTTAAGCTTTGATGATATTAGCTTAAACAACAATTTTCTTGTTTTTGTTTGTGATTTTGCAATAGCTTGAGATTGATTAGGTCACACAACGTAAATTTATTTTTAAAATTTATTTTTTCTTATGTTTTAATCTTGATTTCTGCTAGAACGTTAAGGTAAAAACAAGATTCTTAAGGAATCAGCTTTGAAGTATTACACAACACCATTTGTCAGTTAAGATCATTCTAAATTTTTCTATTGCACGTTTTACATAATTTGTATCTACTACATAAACATCTGATTTTATTATTTGTTGCAGAAATCACTAGGCAACGATTACAAAACTTCTCTGATCTTGCAAAGTTGATCACACTTCATCCCATCAGATTCCACTCAATTCACCTTTTTTCATCAAACACTTCAGCAACTACACAAATTATGAATTTTCTTGTAATCTCAAAGTAGCAAAAAACTATTTCAACTAAAATCCTTCTTTGTGACTTCACTGAGCTCAAAAAGCCAACAATTCAGCTCGCTCAAAGCATCACAGCTATTTATTCTTTTTTCTGCATGAGATTAAATCTTGTTGACAAATTTTGTCGAGTGTTGATAGCAGAAGAGAGAAAAGCCACGTAACATGAGAAAGAGAAGAAACATCCCCACTTAGTTTGAGCTTGATTTGTGCCGCATGCAGCAGCTCAGTCATTTTCTCTGAATCTGTTCTAGGTTCAGTATGTTCAGTTGGATTAACTTTGACTACAGATTGTTAAGAATTTTATTGAAAGTTTGCAGACAAAAGAAATTAATTCAGTTCTAAGTTTAATGAAAAGTTGTATGCTAAAGTCGACATGAATAATAAGGACTCGTGAAGTTGCCTTGAACATTAGTTTTCCCGACATTTCAAATTCCGCATAACATAAATCACCGTAAATTACGCTTTTGTGAAATACAACGTGGTTGTATCGAAGCATTTATTGCAATTAACATCTAATCGTCAAATATGTAGCGATTGGAATTCTCAATCAGGCTTTTCTAATGCATTTTTCCGACAGCACTATCATGTGCGAATCTGAACCTTTTCATGGAATTTCGCTTACAAATCAAGCGAAATCAAATCAAACTAATTTACTCCCGGCTTTAACCCAAATAACTCCATAAATGCACCAAAAATGAGGTGATGTGACTCCGACATTTTCCACAAAGAATTAGGTTTCTTTGGGGAATTCCAACGCAAATAATAAGAAATTTCTCTGTAAATCAAGTCATAACAGCAAATAACCGGTTCGACCATATGATCGGCGAATGCTGGCGGATTTTTCTTCAGCATCGTCGTCAACCGGCTACAAGTATGAAAAAACAGTTTCGCGTTCAAGTTCAATGCTAAATTGCTGTTTACAGCTTCAGTGTTTGCCGGCTAGGCGGGTGATTGATAGACACCGTGATCGAAAAGAAGCTTGAGTTGATGTGGTTGAGCTTTGATGTTTTGTTTGTTTTCTCAAGTTTTAGCCCGCGCAAATCGTTTGGTAAAATTCCTTTGCAATAGATATTCAGTGGGGTCGGTCCGGCACAAAAGTAATAGCGAATTTGTGCGTTACTAGAGTAACAAAGCCTATTTTATCAGCTCTATGGGGTTTTCCACGCGGTGAAATGTATTTTATTTCATACTCTTAACTACCGAGTAAATCACAATTTACGCTGTACTTATCCCTAGAGCGTCTAAAAACTTAAGATTTGCAGTAGTTACTTTTTTATTATAGCATTCGATTTCTGGACTTGTCGTGATTTATATGGCAACGTGAGAGATTACATGCTTCGAGTTTGCTTTACAAAGTCGTCCAACGGTTTCAAATGTTTCTGAAGTTATTTTTAGATGGAAAAGTGCATGGGAAGGTTTGAGACTGAACACTGCAGCTTGTGGAGTGTTTAAGTACAACAAGATCTGAGGAAAAACATCAGTGACAAATAAAATATTGTTTTCAGTTATGCGATGATGATGGTGACTCACTGCAAGATTCCAACACGCGCTTGTATCGCTTGTTTCAAGAGAAAATTTTAATAAAAAATATTTGCAGAAACCACCGCTGCATCATAAAAACAAATCTGCAAGAAATTTATGTTTTTCCCATCGAGACAGGTTATTTTTTTTCTTTCTAATCGCTTATTTTATTGAAATGGTTTGTCGATTTTTTTTTCTTTTACGGGTTGATATCTCTGGCGTGCCAATACAATTTTGAATAAAATTCTTCTTCGCTTAATTTGGCCTTCTCAAGAACTTCTCGAATGTCTTCTAGCGTTTTGCATCTTAAGAGGTGATCAGAAGTTTGGCTTTCTCCATTTTTACATAACTGGCATTGTGACGTGGCTTTTACTCCAATTCTGTTGAGGTGTTTGAACAACAGATCATGCCCAGTTATTCTGCGGAAGGAGGCGACAAAGGTTTTTCTGTCATTTGATTGGATTTTGTTCTCGATCAAGGTTTTCCAAGTCTTTCCATCTGCTTCAGAATTGAAAAACTTAATCGTCGCTTCATTTTTTCCCATCGAGACAGGTTATAAATCATTTGCTACTTTCGTTAACTAAACCAGGCAAATTATTATCTACAAATGTTGTTCCAGATTATTAGTTGCTGTGAAGTCGAATTGAGTTGAAGATTTTTTTGGTTTTAAACTATTTCTGCTGTTTAAAAGTCGATCAAGCGAAATTTGATTTTAAAAAACTGTTTTCTAGTGTAATACACATTATATTCAAGTGATCTACTTTCTGTTTCATTGCACAAGTATTTAATCCCAACCGAAAGTTTTAAAGTCCCACCCTTAAAGTCACTGAAACAATCATATTAAAGTTACTTGTCCAGACCATAACAATGAATGAAAACCCTAGTCACATGACAAATAAATCAATTTGTTTGCAAAGGACCAACAACATCAGATATGAATCGTCATTATTTTTTGTTGCTTGTCGTTTGCTAATCACCCGCTGTTGTTTATTATCCAAAGAGATCGGACACATTCTAAGCCTTATGTCATCGCTCATAATTCATGATGTTTTCTCTGCATGATTTGCAAATTTTACACCATAAGTAATAATACTTAGGTTTAACAAGCTTGAGTACTTTTGCAGCATTTGACACGAATTCCTCCCAGAAGAAATTAGACACACGTCACTCATATACAGTTCCTCGGTCTTCTATGACTCTCCCTGGTTGACAAATTCAGGAATTAATTACAGCTTGGATTCGTCCAATTACAGCCTGCCAATTAAAATTAATTGCATGATATCGGAATAATCCTGTTACAACCAGCAAAGGGTGAATATCGATAAGCAGAGCCCGGTTTTCATGCGTGAAATTTGCCATCATAAATCGTTCATAACGAACGAGTGACTTTTAGGATAGGGTTGGGATGGCAACATCGAAGCGCACACAACGATTGAGTGGACAACGTGATTGCAAAACAGAATCTTTGTTGACTTCTGACGTAGGTGGATGTGGATCAGTGATGTTCGACTCTTTGAAAAGGGCTTTTTCAGAATAATATTCTTGGTAGACGTCGTTCATGGACAAATTCAATTGGCTGGTTAACAACTACTACTTTTATTTTCAGTTCTTAAACTTCGTTTTTTATAATCGCTTCGATCAAATTAAGTTATTCAATTCCGTTTTGCTGACTGTTTCTATGAAAGCAGAAAAGTAGTTCACTGATTTGCACAGTTCTCAGTAATTCAATTAGTAGTTTAGCGTTTCCAGCACTGTGCATAGCAAGTGTAGACGTGTTGTTTCATTGTGTCTCGTTTTCGCGAATCGCCAAGAACATTTACACATTCACTGTGATTTGTTTCGATTTCAATTTTCGATCGCGAGAATGTTCAATACCTGTTCGTCTGACAGATTAAGATTAAAAATTCTTTATTTAGTCTTGTGTCAAGGAAAGCTTGTTCGGNNCCCGGCCGATCGAGTTGGGATACTCCGCACGCTACCTCCACAATATTTCCAACAGGTAGAAACCTCACAACATAGTAATTATAGCTTCGAAGAGAAACAAAACAAGAAAATAAAATGAAAATAATCAACTAGATTAACGATCATAACTTTTATTGCAAAACGCACAGGTTGAGAGCTCAAAACGAAATCGATCGCAGTTCAAACTCGCAATTTCAGCGAAGCGTTTAACTTTAATTGCTTTTATGATCGGCAATTTTCCATTATTTCGCATGATTTTCGGGAAATTCTCTCCAGCAGTAAACCGAACGAAAAAGTAATTCACCTGAAATCTTAATAAGAATCTCCAAGGAATGTTAATGAGACTTTGTAGTTGGAAAGGTTGAAGCGAAATGAGTGCATCAAGTGAAACTGATATCGATTGGGACTTGCGAGCCAAAGAACGAGTCTTAAATCCACCGAATGGATTCTGGTTTGACCGTTGAATGCGCATTTTACCGCGTGAGATGAGAAGTTTAGGACTGTTCACTGAATTATTCACGTGACTTTTTTAGCTGAGTTATGACTTTGTAGTAAACTGAAGTTATTACTTCGACAAACTAAGCTCGGTGACATGCGTTCTGCATGAACCCTTTGAATTATTAAAGTTAATCTCACACGCACTTTCGGGTTTCAAGTGAACGAATGTTGCACTTCATACAATGTTACAGCCGTTGAATGAATTTCTCACTGTGGCGTGGATTTCAGATGAACCTGCAGAAAACCAATAATTCTCCCACGTTTTTCAAGCCGCAAAAGCATTTTGTTTGATGTGAAACAGGACCTGAAATTGGTTTGGTTTTAAAAGTTTCTTCACATCATCAGAATGAGATTAAACGACACTAATCTGATTTCGTCACAAAAAACGAATAATCAATAAATGGACGAGACCACGACATGCTTTGAAATCCACATAGCTGCGTTCTTTATTAGCTTTTCGATTAAATTCGTTCGAATTGATATAAAATTTTGACTCGCATTGTTAATTGAACGTCTACGAGGTTGGCTTGTCGAATGAGGCAATGATGCTGATGAGTGACGAATAAGTGCCACTGACCAGGCCTACCAATGCGAAAATAACCAGGCCAATGTCTTTCCACATAACCCATTTGAAGGGTCCAAGCTTGTCAGGCCACAGAACGCACAGCTCCATGAGTGCAGGGAAAGCCAATCCCAAAATGCTCAAACAGAAAGCACCGAAGAGACTGATGAACAGTCCCAGCTCTGGGACAGCGGCTGCGACCAAAAACGTGAAAATCGTGGTGACAACTCTAAGCATCAGGTTGTATCTGGTGCTGCCTTCGGAGTTCTTGATCTTATCACTCATGTAGTTGTCCCAGATGATTTGAATAGGAACATAGCATTGAAGGGCAAACGAAATAAAGATTGCGGAAGAAAAAATCAGACGAGTGGCTTCAGGGATCCTAAAATAATTATCGAAAATTAGCAAACACTCAAAACTTATTAAATTAGAGTCTTACAGTCCTTCACGTGGCATATCCAACGTTATGCTGTCCTTAGAATCGGCTCCATATTTCCAATACCCGAAGAATCCAACGAACGCATACATCGCCGTGACAATCGTCATTCCAATATTTAAAACGCCGCAAGTTTTCCCGAACGACTTTGGCTGTTCCATGTTGTTTTCGAGTGCAATCACGACACCAACAGCTTCCAGAGCAAACAGAACCGTTCCAAAGTATAACGGAAAGCGGTCGATTGGTGCAACCGCACGCACTGTCGAGAAATCCGGCAAATCTTGGAAAACGTAGTACAGCACAAAGCCCAGGCCGATGAACATGAAAGCGTTAGCTACGACGAAGAAAGTTTTAAACTGAACCAATCGATATGAAATTAAATCTTCATTACCCAAAGTTGAAAATGGTGCCAGTACTTTGAGATTTCTCAGGCAATTAAGGGCTAGCAAAGGGAAGAACATTACTAGCATGATGATTTTCAGATCAACGTTGACTTCGTGAACTGACAGAATCTGCAATTGACTTTAATTAGTTCAATTCCGTCGACCACGGATTAATTGGACTCACTTGATGGATGTTTTTAGCAACGAACACGATGTAGCAGATGCAAACACCCAATTGATAGATGATGAGAAAACCGTCAGTAATTAAAACGGCACTGGGCGCTATCCATCTGACGGCGCTGGGCCCTTCCTGGAGTGCAAGCTTCATTGATTCCGGATAACTCAGGAGCGGTACGCGGTGTTTTTTGCACAATATGTACTGCGATCTAACGAGGATGTGGAAGCAATATGTGCAAATGAACCCGATAAGAGCCATGTTGACAAGACCACTCAGCCAGCCACTGTTGTGAAATGCTTCGTGCATGGCAAGAATCCCTGTGCCCAAACAACCCTTGAGAAGATGCGCAAGTGTCTCGGAGTTGCTACGAAAGCGAAAGTTAGACGAGTCCGCAAATATTTTCAAGGACAACTCACGATGTCGGATGTGGGACTTTGCGGTACAAATGTGGATCATATTCTTCTTCCGGTTCACCAGCTGCTGTGGCCTCTCTATTGCCACTCTTCTTCCTTGGCATTAACTGGATGGCACGTTCATCTACAGAATCCCTGCAAAGAAATGTGCACTTGGTCACAAGTTCCCGAAAAATGACGCAATTTTCGGCGCTTACTTCAGTGGCGATTCCAAATCCATTGCTGGTTTTTCGATACTTTTTGCTTCCACAATTTGTTCACTGCCGCAGTTGACGAAACACGACGCGAACGAATGACAAAAACAAAACAGCCAGCAGTTAAATCAACACGACTTTAAATTGCACAACACTAGCTGATAATAAATTTACATGCAACTTTGCCAGAGATTCCAAAATTTGATTTCGCTCTGCTAGGTTCGATTTTTACGCGCAAACTGTAATCACGAAAAACTTCTCTTTCTCATCAAGCGACAGACCGAATTCTAAGGATAATACATTCTCCGTTGTACTCAACCCTCCTTAATACGAAATTTGTTCTCCCCTTTACGATGAGACCTGCGTACTCGAAGACCGACGACGGAGTGTGAGTTTTCGCTTCGAAATGTGCTCGCATCGCACACGACATGAAATATTTTTGTGTGAATATTTCGAAATTGAGAATGATTTTAGAAAAGGCAGCAGAAAATCGTTTTTCATTCATGTCGTCGCTCTACACCAACGCGATCGGGAATGCCTTACACAAAGTTCATGTTATTATATTTGCTCAACTGACGTTTGGAGATGAAAAAAACAGAGTTAAACACGATTAAGAGTTTTCGGGATTTATCATCTGAAAGAAGAAAAAAGATTTAAAATAGAATCTAAATTCTCTAATGTCTGCAACTAAGTTGTACAAAAGCATGCGTTCGCTTTCTGAGAGTTTGGAGAGAAGATTGCTGGCGTTTTTATCTCGCGTCGAAAATCGCGAAGAACAAAAATTATTTTACAAAACAAGAAGCGCGAATACGATCGTAGATGAAGAGGTCACAGATTATTTAATCAAGAGATTAGCGTCTGCTGGTCGTCGTCGCAGTAAAATATTTGTTAGGAATAATAAATTTGATTGAGGCGCGTCAGTGCCTAGGCTGTGACTTGCTAAATCAAAATAGATCGTTTTTAACGCAGATAATGGGGGTCAAAAAAATTTATTGCGTCTGTTTATTACGTTGGATGTAGTAGCTAAGATTATTGCACAATGATAAGCTGTCATGAAAAGTACGAATATTTTTTTCGCAAATTGTGTAATTTGATCGAGTCGTGTTTAAACCACGCTTGTTTGCAGCTTCAAAGTGCGATCTAAAATTTCATCAGATAAAAATAGTTTCATTTCCATCTGAATGTGTACACCACTGCCAATAGGCCTCCGTTATCAGTTTGTCTAATAAAATTTCTTTATGAGTGGTTACTTCATTAAAATAAATCATGACATTTTCTGGAGTTGGACAAAAAGTGAATCCAATGGGCATGAAATAACGAGACGCTTCCGCCAACCTGTTGAACGAGACCATTTATCAGCTAATTTTAAATTTTTTCGTATTCCTTGGCTAGTTTTCTTGAACGTATCTCTCATTTCATATCAGTTTTATAACAAAATCAAGAAGAAAAGAGTTTTGTGCCGTTTTTGCATTTTTAATTCGCCGGTTTGAATGACGAAGATTGAGAAAACAACTGCAAGTCATCTCTCATGCAACTTCCACTGTTTCTGAGTATCTGACAGATGAATTTTCCTGATTTTCTATGCGATGATAAACGGTTTCGAATCGATTGCTACTGTCTTGCTTGCCTCCGCTTGATATCTCCATTCGATGTCACCGATATGGGTAGAGTTGAGTCGTCGTTTGGTAAATAAATCCATTTCGTCTGATGGCAAAATGACTGATAAGACAAGTGAAACACAGTGATTAAGCAGCAGTAGCCGTCTTCTCACACTTAAACTTCTGATCAAGAAAATCCCACGCGAAATACTCCATGCAAACGGTAATCTCACGAGGGTTTGATGATCCATCGGGAAATTACACGTTTCCACACTCGATAACGATTTTTTAGAATCTTTTTTCTCTTCTTCATACGAGTTTTCGAAGTTTTGATACCATAATTAACCGACCATCTCTACTTTGGTGAAGAAAAAACGAGAAGAACACGAGAAAAAAAATTGAACGTGAAACAGAAGCCGATACCTTCAAGATTAATGATTCCGCATGAAGTTTAATAAATGAAATATGGGGAAGTTTAAAAATGGGTTTCTTTACCGTTTTAAAGTAAAAATTTATGAAAAACGTTACCATAGCTCTCTAAAGTTTAATTCAATTCTAAAACAATTCTTTCAATGACTTTAGAATAATTGATAAAACCTCGACAATTTGTCTTTAAATGTCTCACGTCAACATCAAACGATCAATTAACATCCATTAAGTTGATGTTAGCGCAATAAAAAAAACACGAGAAACGATTGCATCTCTAATCGGAACGAATGCGCGCCAATCGTCATCATTCGTCCAAAGTTTTCCAGCAAACATCGCGATAAATGAGAATTAGCCATGCTTTTAGCCCCTTCATTTTAACTTAAGAACGACGAATTTATTGTTGGTTATAGTGTAAGAATAAATTGTAACATCGAATTCAAAGCAGAAAACTTTTTCTTTATGATGCTTTACAAGAAAGATTTACAACATAGATAATGGCCATAAAGTATCCAGCAAAAGAAAAGGCGGGAGGAGGGGGCATCGCAACAAATGATTCAAAGCCCTTTACATATTGCTTGAGAAATAGCGGTAGGCACAACAACATCATCTTTAACACACGAAAGAATGTTTCCTACGTCTTGAAAAATAAGAAAAAGTTTTTTAATAGAAATTCCAATCGAAGAATTTGATCGTGAAGAATGTTTCAACGAACAATTGAAAGTGTTTTTCGAGGGAGGATCGATACAACGTAATGATCTTCGTGGATAAAATTATTAAAGCGTGACTAAATACATGGTGTAATCGATAAAATTCTTGACATTTCTAAGCGGCGTTTCGTACCAGTAATGCCATCACTCAGTTTTGTAAGCATTAAAAATAAAAACCGGCGCTCTCAGCGTATTAAGAAAATTGAATACCATGTGACTTTCCTTATAAAAACCCATAACTTTTTTTATCACACGCTCTCGACAAGAACAAACAACTCATTAGGACAACATACATTAAGTTTAGCTAACAATGTTATGTTAAATGATGATCATGTTTTCCCCCCGGACATAAACATTAAAATGAATAAAAAAAACAGCGTCGAATTGTATCGGCTTTCAATTGACACATTCCTTCATTCAGCATCTTTACTTTGCTTAATGTGCAATTTTTCTTCTCAAAAACCATGAATGTAATGCGTTGATATGATAATAAGAAATAGCTTTCAAGCGTTTTGTTAATTCGTTTGTATTCAAATTTTCTTTTTGTTTATTTCTCGTCTTTATAGCTCCGAATAACAATACGCAGACTTTAACACGGAATGAGTATCGCCTACCAACAGCAACGGGAAACGAAACATCTTCAAACCGTTTGATTCAACGACATCTGCCACTTTTGCCAACCGAACGAGAAAGCAGGCAACAGCGAGGGAACTTTTCAAACCGAGAACCTCCGCCGTCGTACTGGGCAACTTATAGAAACGTCGCGATCCAACTAGAACATCAAAGAATTCAAAGACCGCGTCGTCCAGCGCCTGCTCCACCAACTCGAGGGCAGCTAAATCAGATCACAATTCGATCACGAGTGGAACAGTATCGAAATAGAGTGTCAGTTTCTGACTCTGAATCGGATGATTATCATGGAAGACGATCGAGAATTTTGTCGCCAAGAAGAGTTGTAAACGTTCCAAAAGAGGAAATTTTTCTAGGTAAATGACTTTTCGTAATAATCTCGTTTCATCAATTAACTTTGTCTCATAGACGAAGACCTTTTCTGTCCAGATCTAGTGAGAAACTGCAAATCGCTTCCAGTTGTTGAAGATGATCAAGACTACATCGGAATCGAAGAATTAGCGGCTCAACTGAGTTTGCACAATGAAGTTGGCCTGCCGAGAGTACGAGAACGAGTGACAGATTCTAAGATGGGGCAAAATGTAAGCTTACGAAGACCAAAGATTTCACTGACCTGGGTGCTTCGCGAGCAGCAAGGCCAGCCGCATGTTCAACAGAAAAAGCCAATTGATTGGAACGGAGCCACGACGGTAGAGAAGCTTTTGTTCAAGAAGAACACAAGCCCGAAGGAAAAACTTTTTAGTGAAAAATATGTCAGCGAAAATAATTTGACTGAATTCCGTGGCGAACCGAAAAACAATCAGAAGCCACAAGAATTGTCTAAAATCGACCACACGAAAAAGTTCCGTGAGAAGTGCTGTGGACAACGAAAAAGCCCAGAAAGCAATTACGCACAACTCGAAGGATCGAAGGCGAAGTCTTTGAGTCAAGCCAACTTATCGACCAAAAATACATACTCGGAACCTTCAATTTACATCACATCGGCACAGTCCGACAGCGGTGCACTGGTGAAGAGATACCGCCGCAGACGGAAGCGATCACCAAAGTTTGGCTACAACATAAAAAACGTCGACGAATTTTTGTCGCGATGTTCACTAAGCAATCCTGCCAACATTCCAGTCGTTCTATCGAACTCAAGCATTCTCTACCAGACACGCACAGGCTACAAACAGATGGAGATTCCATTACCACTTGGTATGGTTGTAAATTCTGTTTTTAAGAATCAGAATTGGCTTTACGTCCAAACGCCGCACGGTGAAGAAGGATATGTTAGCTTCAATGCATGCTTGCCGCTTGGAATCATTCCAAACCAACGGTAAATACTGTGAACTCTGAATGTTTTTCCATTGTTTAATTATCACATTCAATTCACAGATCAACTTCATCGCCCAGCAAACCAAAACCTTGTTGGGAAACAAACGTCGACATTTTCCCTAACCCGTGTGGAAACCTAACAGATTCCGAGAAAGAACTTCAACTACGTGGAGGAACTAAAAGTGAGGGAAGACGAACCCCTAAACTTCAACGCAGCGATCGATCGTGCAGTGAAAAGTATCTCGATAGTTTGTACTTAAGGGCTGCAAGCCAACCCAAGATTGTTGATCACTCTTATGCGCAACTGAAGCCCACCAACAAGTGCAACTTAACAAACTTCAACAACTTTGACAAAGCAAACGGCGACTATGTTCAGCTGAAACACAGCCACGAAAAAGTCAATTTTAACACGAAACTTCGGCAAGTTTTGCTGGCGGTCACCGAAAACTACTCGTCTGACATCATCCAAGTGAAAGAAGGCGATGTTGTGTCTTTACTGGCGTGTAAAGAATACCAAGACAAGGGTGCAATTCGTCAATGGTACTTCATTCGAAATCGCGAGGGTTTTGAGGGCTACATCCCAAAAAGCATCACCGACGAGTTCTTGTAAATAATCGTTTGTAGATTAAATTAGCTATATGTATGTTAACCAAAAATTATTAAAATAAAATCGACAAGAAATGATTATTCAAGAGTTTTGATTTATAACATAAAAATCTCGAAACAACTGTTTCCGTTCAAAAGAACATGTTAAGCTTCAGCAATCATCTCTTTCCACTCGTCGTTAAAGTATTTAAACGTGCTCAAGAATTTTAAATGAAACTTCAAGTCATCTCCAATATCCACCACAAGATGGCCGGATAAAGCACTTGCTCAACGAGTATTTTACATTTATATTTTGTTCGCTCTCAAATTCGCAAACATTTATCAGTGCTCAGTAGGAAAATTATAACTGAACTTTTAACGAACCCCAAAGGTAGCATAGCTTCATCACATGAAAACTGAACAAACTGACAGTCGAGAAACAAATTTGAGTTCCTTAATTGATCGATACGAATTCAGTATTCGGGAAAATATTTTCAACCGAGCACCTTCGAGTGATTGATGATGATGATGGCGGAAGCGGAAGGTTTCCACGATAAATGTGTTGACGGTAACCAGAAAATGACTGGCATTTTCAGCTTTATACATTCCTAATTTGCAGGTTTTATCTAAATACAACCCGGATCATCAATTTTATTTCGGTGTTTTCATTTGAGCTTTTCACGAAAACTTTCGAATCCTTGAGCTTCAGCAACAGTGCATGTATAGGTGATTTATTAATAACCTGGCACTCGAGAGAAAAAAAATCCAATTTTATTTTGCTTCCTATTTGCCCTAAATCTTAAAAGTTCTTAAATCTGTCGAGAGCGGCAATAAAATCTGTAAAAGCAATTAAACTGAGCGTTTGTTTATGACTCGTTGATCAAATATTGGAGCCGGAGCGAAGAAACAGAAAACGTTTGGTCTTCCGTTAATGCAAATAGTGAACAGGTGGTTGAGACAATCTGGGTTGTAAAAATTAATCATGGAGTAAGCAACGAAGCTTTCATAAAAACACTGTTCGAGATGAAAACTTTTCATTTGCAGGATGCTGATAGATGAAACAATAATACTCAACCGAAAGCTCATAAAGAGTCATTGAACTAGTGCAGTTTTCAATTTCACGCTCGTCGAGAAGCATTCTCTCGGAAACAATTGCGCTGAGAGTGAATTTTTTTTTCATGCTTATCAAAGCTTATCAGTCAACACCGAAAAGACGAGAGCGAAGAGAAATCCTTCGTTGAAATTGCACAAACTCTCGGAGAAACTCAACGAAACGAAGGAAATGCTTCGCTCTCCCCGTCGTATTTTCTTCACTTTCGCTTACCTTGCCATTGTCTGTTCATTAGAAGCACAGCACAAAAAGTTTATTCGGAGATTGTTCGTCGTGAAAGCTTGTTGTGCGTGTCGTTCTTTCGGGACTTGTTGTAAAGGGGAGAAAAAAAGAAGTTGGAGAAATTGGAGACACAAATTGAACGCAAACCCTAAACAAATTTTGGGGACGTTCGCGAGTGAAACTTTTGCTTACTCAGTTTTAGCCCCAATCCGACAGAAGGGAGAAAAAGTTTGATTGTGGAAAAAATTGTCTAATTAATGTCAGAAGTTGTGCGTTGTTAATACGATAACAAGTTGCTACTTATCATCAGTGAAATTTGATTATTTGATTCCGCATCACATTCGGCCAATCCGAGTCCCCGAAAACGAGGAAATCTTTCTGTGAATAAAATTAATAAAAGTTAATTGAATGTTCTGAACAAGAAGCGGAAAAGAAATTTTATACATTTTTCTGCGAAATCTCATTGTGCTACTTACTTGGTGTAAGAAGAATAAATTCTTTGTGTTGAAAATTAAATTAAATCCCGAAGAAAAAAATAAATTGTATAAAGGAGTTTCGAGTGATGTGAGCTGAGTAAACAAGCTTGTCGGGTGAATAAAATTGACAGGGTGAAGTAAAATGTCGAGAAAGATGAAATAATTGTATTAATCGAAGTTATAAACAGAAAAGAAGGAAAAATTACATGCACGGAAGTTTATCGTGTAAATAGAATTTCCATAGTGATAAAGAAGCAACGATAAGATAAGACGAAAGAGCTACGAGAAGTTGGCAAAATTATTCTTGGATATTTGCATAGATTACAAAGCCTAATTTGCTGCACTTAAACATCGCTTCCCCGGAGAAGCATAAAAGGTAAAAAAACCTTCCATCCGAAATGTTTTTGATCTTTGTCGTCGTTGGTCTTCTCGGAATGTTTTCAGCACTCGAAATAATTAATAACTGAGCAAATAGACGGAAAACTACAAAGGAAAAAAGTTTCTCATTGTAAAGCGGATCGAAAAACTATAGAAATTTCAACGAATAGAAGAACTTTTGCATAATTCATGAAATCGCAGTAAAATGTTCTGAAAGTTTTAAGAGGGATTAAAGCTTTCTATGGAGCTAATTAGAGCTTTTATTGGAATGCAATGGTTGCATTCATAAAATATCTGACCTGACTATCTGAAGCTATGCATGAGTGTTTTCTGAGAATCACATCAGGTTCCGGTGCGGTGCAATTCAATCGGAACTGGAATGTCTGACTTTTGACTATTTGTGAAATGTTATGTGGTAATGTGTACACGCATGAGCCAGATGCTATAAAGATGAATTAAAATTGAAATAATATTGTGAACTAATAGTTTTCAATTTAAATTACTTTGCTACAAATCAATTATCAGAGGTCTATCTAAGTTTCACGAAATCTTGATTCCAATGTTTCTATTACTTTAATTATTGAGAAAACAGGGTAAAACATTTAATAGCAATCCTCACGGTCAAAATTCTCCGATAAGAATTGTATTGGCCACATTTTATCGTTCTGCCAAAGTTATTGTTAGTGTTATTAACGCTAATAATGGTTTTATGACGTACAAATATGGATTCCGCTTGACTTCATTTCGTTCAATTTTCTCGCATTTCAGTTTTGTCTTGTTTGTTATTCGTTTTATTTTGAGAAAAGGTTCTGTTAAACAAGCTTTGTCAAAAAATTGATAAAATCTTACATGAAATTTTTCAAGAGCCTGTCGCTTTCTTTATTGGAACATTTCAGTCAGACATAATTTTTACAAGTTTGGCTTCACCGAAACTGTACTTTCAATGGTAGTTTCAGAATCATATTAACAATAAAGTTCACCAAAAAGTTCAATAAAGGTATTTATTTTCGAGCTTCATGGACCAGAATGCTGCAAAATTTAACAACAATGTAACATACAACACTTATCGTGAATAAGAGGTTTCTGAAGAAAATGAGAAATCTGATTGTTAAAGTTATCTGATTTTCCGTTGAAAACGTCTTCAACGCCTTTTATCGCCTAAGAACTTCAAAAACTTCCTGCCGATGAACGATCAACAAGTTTCTTCTTTCCCTGTAAAACTTTACAGAAGAAACTTTCTAACAAGAAAAAAACTTTTTGTTCTTTGGAAATTTTTAAATTTAAATTTTTCAGAATTTATTTTTGTCGTGGAAACTTTTTATCAAACATTGAAAAACTTGGATAAACTTTGAAAAAAACACCTAGACAATAAGCGATAGTTTTCCCCTCTTATCTGTTGGATAATCTTGTTTATTGAATTTCAATCCGTCTAAAGCACCTTATCTGTAAAAGACAGGCTACATGGAAGAAAAATAAAATGAAGGAGCGACAGCACATTCGATTGAATGGAAATAGGTAGAAATAAAGGAGAAAAATCTTTATTGCAGTGCTTACTTTTTTATTTATTGAATAAAACTGGTATTTATATAGTTAGGAAAGTCTCGAAATTAGTATCACGCGTCGAAACGTAAAACAAGACCAATTACCCCGTCGACTACTTCTTGCCTGAATGTCAAGTCTTATAAATCTCAAACCTGTGCGAAAGAAAAATCGAGAAAAAAATCGGTAGTCTGGACGTAATCATTGTGATTGAATTTCTTCTTCAATTCGAGATTTCACGAGCGGCGAACATTTAATTTTCTTCAATTCATTATATTCTTACAAACTTGAGAAAAACACTTTCCCACTTGTTTGTGTGGATATAAATATTTACGTTTGAAACTCGATATCTGCCGTATAGTACGAGTAGGGCAAATAGCAGCAAGTAATACTTTTGGTGCTTAAACTTTCCAAGGGATGGAGGGACAAGAAGAGCTATAGCAAACAGACTGAAAGAGTTAACTGAAGCTCGTAATGACAAAAATCGCGTTTTGCTGGAGAATTTTCAATATGGGAATAGCTGTCAAAAAGTTTGTTACATTTGTATTAATACTTTCATACTTAGATCATTCCTGGTTAAGTCAAAGCTTTGGAAGTCAAAACCACCTTTTTGGTCCAACTTTCTGCTTCCTCGTGTTAAACCCCACAACAATCAAAATGAAAAACCTCAATCTCTAAAGCAATTTGAGACGACGATGTCAATCGATTTCAATCCCCAAAGCGATTTCTCAGCTCTTTTTCTCAATAATGTTTATTTTCTTTGATTTATAATTCGTGAACCTTAAAAAGTATCAAAACCCGTCGAAGAATACAAACATAAATTTATCAGAACACAAATACGAAAATCGTACCACAAAAAAAGCTTTCAATCAATCAAGTGATAACAGCCAGGAGAGTCAACGGTAAAGGATTTGCTATCTCACCCAGCATGATTTCATTAAAGCAGCTCGCACGAGCATTTTATCGTTATGCTCAACCATCTGAACAATGAGTTTTGGTCCATTCGAACCCTCCGCTTTCAATTTCCCTAACTATTTATACCATCCGATCTACGATCGATAAATTTTCTGCCTCCATGTGGTCTTTAAATATACACAAGCTTCAAAAGGCTTTCGGAAGCTAGCATCGACATGATTAAGACGTTCATAAATTTCCCTCGTTTAACAATTTGTTGTATTATTCATTATGATAATGGAACTTCTTTATTCGGCCTAGTCTTCATCTTCTTCTAAATAATCCAAGACAAATAAGTCAAGTTGTTGGTTTTTCAGGATTGATGATGCGATTTGAGGTTGTTTGAAGAATTTTTTAAAAGAAAAAGAAGCTGCATGTGTCAAACACACATCAAAGCAGATTTAAATCTTTAAAGGCGCTTCCGAAAAATCAAGTGATGAAAAATTTTGCTTTGTCACAGCTCAGCTTGTAAGACTTTTGAAACTAACTTTGCAAAGCTTCCTAAAAGTAAATACATTACTGGTAATATTTTTAAAAACCATTTAGGATTACTTTTATCCAAGACAAACCCCCCGAGCTAAAGATTTTTCTACGCTGAATCGCCTGAAAGGTCATCGGAAAATGAAAGAATCATTCGAAAAAATGAAGAAGGAACTTGTTGTAGCAACTTTTCTCCATTCATTTAATGTCTTAATAAATTATGAAGGAGATTATCTTTTTTCATTGAGCAATTTTCTTAAGAAATGGAAGCTTAAAGCTCGTTTTCTGTATGAAAAGTTCCGCATCGACGAAAACTTTTAGCTTAGGTTTACTGAATTGTTGAGTCTTCTGTGTTCACAAGCTCAGCACATAAATCGATGATAATTTGGCAGAAAAGCTGTCGGCATGATTTAAAAAGACTTTTTTGCCCGCTTAAGTCAAGTGAAACCATAAAAATTGAGTTTTAAATCCTTACGAATAATTTTTTGAGTCCTTACTGCTAGCTGCTGTAATTTTTCTTTGTAGTCCGGTTTGCTCTTGAGGATTTAAAAATAAATTTACGATTTGAAAAATATCTGAGAAAACAAATTCCCTCTGGCCTCTAAGCTCCCCGCTTTTTTTGCAAGATTCTCGCGATGATATTTTTAAGGTCGCCCAAACTTCCGAAAGCTGAAAAAAACAGCAGGGCGCGGCAACTGACTCGAAGCATTTCGTTCGGCGTATATTTATGATTATTTATTATCATCCTTCAAGGCATAAAGCTGTAAAATCCACATTTTTCACAAAATTTGCATATGTGCGAACGACGGGTATGAAAAACGAAAGAATGTTCGCCTTTTTACGTGGTGGAAAGAACCTGTTAGTATTATCGATTATATTTATTTGTGTATGAGTGTGTATGAGAGGTTTTAAGGGAAGCCACCCGAACTCTTCACCCATGCTCACCATAAGGAAGAAGGTAAACATCAATGAGAAATCATTTTTTCTCAATTTTAACTCGCCTCGCAAGGAAGCAAACATGCCGAACATTTGTTGCTCTACTAGCTCCATGTTTACTTTTGGTAAAGTATTAAATTCTGATTCAACCACTTTTGACGTCCAAATGTTTACTTTGAATAGCATAAGACGGGCGTCTTAAAGTGTTCCACTTGACATTAACAGATCGTATCGTTCCGTCAGTTTTTTGTATCGAGTTTCTTCGTCTTTTTCCATCCCTAAATGTCAGAATTGTATCAAAGTCACTCCCAGGAGATTTGTACGAGGAAACCACCGTTGCAACATTAAGCTGGCTTCAAGCTGTATTATCTGGCACTTTAAGACAATTCAGCTGTGCAAACTACTTCTTAGAACTATCTTCAACTTTTTTCCATAAACAAAGTATATTAAAATAAATCACTTCAAATTATTAAAACACGTCTGCCGTTATGGTGCCACTACTCCTGCATATTGCAATGCATAAAATATAAATCAATTTAAATTCTGCAAAACAACAGAACGACGAATGCGCATAATGTATGACTCTCTGCAGTGTTAATTTTGCTGGCCTCTGCCACACAATTACAGCATAAAAAAACACGTTTATTAGAGGAAAACCATGACAAACGCTTCAAGGGAGCTTTTTGAACTCGTAAGTGCAATTGTTGGCTTGTTTCTGCAAATGAACTTACTCTTAATGTCGACACTCGACAAATTTTTTGAGTCGTTCATCACAAATTCAACAAACAAATTGCTTCTAATTAAGCTTTGTTCCGTCGAAAAGAGTATGTGCAAACATATTCATTGCCTGCTGTAATTACGAGAATTTGTTTCCAGAGCCTTGCCCTGGTATCCCTTTGAAGGCATTTTCGCCTTTGTGAACAGAATTTTAAAGTTCAAACAAATTTTCTTATTAAAACAAAGAGTCTCGTATGTCTTTTGAGCTGTGTCTTGAAACGTAGAAGACACTTGTCAACAAACAAAACCGAATTAACAAAGAACAAGAAAGAGTGAAAAGCAAACGCTAGAGCCTTTTCAGTTTTAATTGGAGGATACTCGCTTAGCAATTTTGTTTGACATTGATCTTGTTGAATGAAACCCGCAAGTATGAGCGCCAAAAAAGATCGAAGTTTCCATCATAATATTCGAGTTCTAATACAACTAAGAAGAAAGGCAACGATCTTCAGTTACTTTGAAAAGCGCCCAAAGCTATGGACGAGAATAAATTTTAAATAAATATTTTTCCCAACGTGTACACAATTAAACGTTTTTCTTTACTTAATTTTTATCAACAAATCGCCGGCAACACAATACATTTCATTAAAATAAATTTCAAGATAGTTGCGTCAAAAATGTTCTCGAGTCAACAAGATTGTTTACCAACAAAACATTTCTTAAGTTAAGCATCCAGAATTTTCGACGTGATCCGGACCTAAATTTGGTAAATCTAAAACATTACGAGTTGTCGACTGTTTATAAATTGAAACCGCTGATCTTAAATGTAAATTTATAATCGTTACCAGCTCCAGCTACGACAACGATAATATTGAATGCTTGAGGTTTCTTCAAGGCCTTTGGAATTCTCTCGGCAAGTAAACTAATTTCATCGATCGGCACATCCAATGATAATTCGCGTATCTCGCAGATTGGCAGTTGTCATTTGAGGAAATGCAAAGTGGAACAATTTGAGATAAACGACGAAAGGGGAAGGGTGCAAAGTTGATTATAAGAAGCCACAACTCAAGTTTCTTATCGCATAGGCTTATCACAATAATAACCCAAAAATTTGAACCACCCTCAATGAAAATAAACCGCAAAGGTTGTGTTTTAGAAAAAGATCTTGAACTTGTGACTGAAATTGGATACTTCAGATACCTCACTGGAAAGTTACGCTTAAATTACACTTGAAAGGATCCACTCTATTGTGAGTTTTTCATGAAGTCTTAAATAACTTAGTGTTTTATTTGCCTTTTTGACTGAAACGTGAAGGGAATTTCTTAGTAAATAATTAATGACTATTCAGTTTTACATTTGACTTCAATCCAGCCATCAGACACTTTCTGCCTGGCGTTTGATTTATTTCTATTGATTTTTAATCATCGACCTTTGGTGTTGATTTATATCAACGTTTCTCCGAATTATTCATTAGGAGGGCAGCGGGATCGCCCGTCCAGACTAAACTGACTGTAATTTATATTCGAAACAATTCGACTTAATTACAACTCTCGAAAATCGAGAAAAAGGAAAAACGTGCAAATGAGAACAGAAAAACAATAAAGTTGTTTATTTAACGCCAAAAGTCTGTCGTAAATTTTTGTTTATCTTTTCTTTCTCTTGCTTTCCTCTTTCAAATTTCCAGTTTTTCTTTTCTAACCTCGCAAATGCGAAGTTGGAACAGTGAAAAGAGTCACTCACTTGTAATGTAAACAGAACCGAGTTTCGCAATTATATAATTAACTTTTATTCTAGTCAAATAAACCAAGAAAGACTCTGTTGGTAGACTGACAATGGCGGCCCTATTTGTTGCTCCATTTACGAAGGTTTCTCCCTAACTTTTGATGTGCTTTGTTAGCCTCATTCAGTAAACATTTTTCAAGTCCATTTCTGCTACGCAATATACGGATAATCCACGAACGGTGCTACAAAACTTTCCGATCTTAAACAAAAATAGAGCAAGACGAAGAAAAAGTGCTAAAACTGGAATCAGAATTTCGCCCAGCAAAAGTTGATGTGAAAAAAAGATTGTCTTTGCCTATTGTTGTGATTTGAAAGCTTCTTCATTATAACACGTTCAATTTCCTTCCATTTTTCGAGAAACTCAAATTTATGAGAAATCTGCTGACTGATCAAAATGTATGATTTCAAACGTGAATAAGTATTTGATTTGATTTATCAAGAGTTTTTTGTTCTTATTATTACTTCAACATTTTTGTTTTCACCGTTTCATTGCGTAACTGATAGGTAAGCGAAAAAAAAGTTTGGAAATTGAATTAAATGAATGATTGAAGAGAAAAAAACTTAATGATGTAAACATGAGCAAATTTGATTTCCATAAAAGTAATTTGTAGAACAATCACGAATATTGTGTTGGGGCAAAAGGTCGAAGGCATGTATAAAGCACCACCAAAGCATTTACCGTGAAATATAGAACCAACAATTTGTTTGTTGTTATAAATAACCACCGTTCAAATATCAACAAAAACCGATGAAAAAGTTGCGGTGCGGAGTTTTGTTGACTTTTCACTCGGAAATTATTTTTCTAACGGTTTTTTTGAAATTTGAACGGTGGTACTTTATAACACGGTACTTTATTCCCTGGTAATTGCTTTGGTGAAGAAACAACTTGTATGTCATCATTTTTCCCTGTAACAACGTTTAATGGAATAACCATAAAACTGATTCTGTAGAAAGCTTTTAAGGATTCCAAGGGTAATTTTTATCAGTTTTTTTCTTTCCAGAATTTTACACAGCATTAAAAGCAAATGAATTCTAACACATTCAGTCACTCATTCATCGATTTCACTTTGTAAAGATAATTGCTGAAGAGAAAAGGTTCTCTGTGCATGATTCATAATTTCCATCTCTTTTTAGGGAATCCTTTTTGCTGTGGTGACGTTTAACAGTCTTGCGGAGTGAAAAGATATTTTCATATTTCAGGGAAGGCGGGCGGAGAACAATGAAGAACGAAATTCTTGGAGTGAACTAAGACGAGCTCGGTTTTAATTAAATTTGTGGTGGCAGTGAAAGCAAAAGATTGTCATGAGATAATGAAAATCCCTCTTCTCATTGTTCAACAGTTTGGCTTGCCTTAAATTCGTTTTCCTTTGTGTTGCGGCAAAATTATGAAAAGCGATGAGAATTCAATTTACTTGATATTCTAATGCATGCAAAACATTTTCTTTATGTGAGAAAGTTCTGTATTTGAAGAATTTCTTTTGAAGTTTAATTAAACTTCGCTCAAGAAAGCTTTTACTATTTTTATTCAATTAAGTTTTTGTTGGCACGCCTTAACGCTTTCTCCCTTCCATCTTCAACTATTTCCTCGATACAAAACAGTGAATTATGAACAGCAAAAGAACCTTCTTCCATTAACTAAACAATCATGAAACTAATTGAATTAATTTGAGTGAATAATGCTCTTGTTCGCATTTTCAATTGCTGTGCAGCATTTGCATTTTAGCAAAAGTAATCGTACCGAGAACTTGTGTGCTTCTCAATTAACAAGATTTATGTTGAAGAAGCTTAGTATAACCCAAGTTTTCAAGTTTTGATTTGAAATTCCCATTCAAGTGTGCTGGAAAAGCAGTTTTATTGTTTCGCTCTTTGCTTTGACGATCTTCTACAGATTGAATTCATTTATGCAAGCTGCAGATCGGGCGGGCACATTGAGATAACTGTCATGTTGCTTGACAGCGTTCAATAACAGATGAGACTTTGTAACAAACGAAAAACTTTTTTCTCGGGGGATGAAACGAGTTCGACATAACAAGTTCGAAATGAGCTTTTTTCATCTTAAACAAAATAACGCTAACAAAATAACGAAGTGAATAAATGACTCAAAATCAATCACCTCCAAAAACTTTCAAAGCCTCTTGAACATCGATTTTTTGCACTCCACTGATTGAAAATAACATTTTTCAACGTTTTTCCCATCTTTTACAAGCTTTTTCAAATATTTCGATCGATAATCAGTTTTTTGCATAACGGAAGAGAAACGATTGTAAATAGACTGTTATTAGGTGCAAAAGGACACGGCACACAAAAGTGTCGCATTGAAAGCATTCCAAATCAAATAAAAGATCGAACCTTTCTTTCTTCTTTCACAAGTTCTAGTTCTATCTCGCTGAATCTGTTGACTTGCTTTATTGACAGAAAAAGGGTTCAAATAGAAACTTATTTGATAAGTTCTTCAATAGACTTCGAAGCGCAGAAAGAAGATACCGATTCAATAAACGTAATTTGAATTGCTTTTGTATAGTTTTCTTGTCATGCATAAATAATAAAAATTGCTTGAGTTTAGTTTCCAACAATGAATTTTCAAACTTATTATGTTTGTTAGTTCTGCTGCTGGGATAAAACGATAGTAACCTGGGTTGGAGCAAAAGTCATGTAAAACTCTATAAAAAGTAATTCAAAGCATTATGTGGGGTTGACGTCATACAAGTACGACTTTCAAAGGCTTTAAAAGTATTTCCATATATTACCAGCATTTGTACGAGATTTTCTCCCGTTAAGCTTACACGCACGGAAAATTAAATTGAGGTGAATTTTCCTCCTGAAAGCTTTTAGCAATTTAACGCAAGATTCAAGTGAAAACGTTGTATTTGAGTCTAAAGGAAGACTGTGCATGAAAATCTCGTTAACCCCCATCTTTTCAAATGCCATTTTTCTTTCCTTGGCAAACTCTCGACATTTTCAATCTTTTCCCTTCAATGGGGCGGTTGATTCTCCTCAGAAGTCACGTGAAAGTTTCCACTCATTTCTGCATAATTCATAATAAACGTTCAATGACAAATAAATAAAAGTTCAAATGCGAAATAAAAATAAACTATGTTATAGAAAAATTCTATAGTGCTTTACTGCATACTTTTGTGCTTTCGTTATGGTGGCATTAGATAAACGTTGGCAATCTAGAAAGAAAAGCTATTTAATGGGAGCGTGTACATGAGGCTTTCGGTGTAATCCATGGTCTGCGTCAACTTTGTCCATGCCACTCACTCTTCGTCCTTTCCATCATGAACCCTTTTTCTTCGAGTGTTCAATGCGTAAAATATATCGTTCGCATACACTGCCTTTTGTTTTGAGTTCTTTTACGTCTCAATCGATTTTCACCCTGGAAAAAGCGAACTGTCTCTTTTGTCTCTCGTTCCACAAACTCCACACAATTTGAATAATGTATGGAGACAAAACAATGAAACACACTCAGAACATGTCATAGCAGAAGATACGGAATGTCATGGAAAATGAAAGAAATGGAAATAATTCAAATGTTTCTTTCATTAGAGTGACGAAAACAAAAGTTTTGACTCTGATGTATAAGAATTTAACCGAAAACCAGTCAACTACATAACTAAGAAACGATACTACTAAGAAGTGAAAATGAAAAAAGTCAAGAAAATTCATGACAACAACAACTTTTTTTTCGTCATTGTCGGCAATAGAGAGTTGTCGGGAGAAATGCTGCAAAATATTTATTTTCATGAAAAACGACAAAAAGCTTTGTATATGTTTTTAAATTAGACATTTATTTGCGTTTTAATTTCTTTGATGATGATGATGAACATTTGATTTTTGAAAGCATTTTTCATAAACCTAACTTAATACTCCTAACGATAATAAAAAAAAACTTTGCTAAATGAGACTTACGCTGTGTAAAAGCTCGCTTGACTCTACTCGCTTGAATGGAAATTTGATTTATTTAGACATGAAGTGATTGTGAAAAGCATGTAGGAGTGAATACTAAAAAAAACTTGTGTACAAAAATGTGAGATAAACATAATTTAATCTGTCAGTATTTCACAATCGCTGTTATTCCGGATAATGAATACTTCCAGATGCAAGCAAAAAGCTCAAGGCATGATACGAGAGTGGAAAAAGCTACGTCAATAATAAATATAAATGCTTGATAACAAACTATCGGTGGACTTTCCCATTTTAACTGATATAATCTTCAAAATTCTACTCTTCTGTCGAGTGACATGAACGTAAAACGGCTTTAAGCTTTGTTAAGTCTCACGTCCTAACCAAAAATGGTGTTAACAATACTCGACAAGCCCGTCGAGAAGGACGAGAAGAGGCCGTCGTTGGCGGTGGCAGGGGCGGGAACCTGTTGTGGTCGATATTGTGATTGAAGCCCGATGATGGGACGTGAAACTGGACGCTCGCCAGGCTAATGGAGAATTGTGATATTATTCTAGCATGACTTGTCTAATATCGCCCCCCGAAAAGAGCTTTGTAATGACTACTAACACCACCATCAATGTACGACTTTTCAAACGGTATCATATGTGCTTTGTACAAATGAGAATCAGATTTTAAATGTTCAAACATACACAAAAAAGGGAACGGGAGACGAAGCAGGGGCTGAGAATGTTGTTTACAGAGAGCTTTTCTCTGTTCACCAATTATTAACTATTTTCACAAATTAATCTTTCCCCCCCAGTACAATAATCCTTAAGTTTTATGCTAACATTAACATGGGCGTGTGCAAATTTACAAATAATATAATTCATGTGATATTTTGAAATTATTTACAAAAAGCTTAAATGGGACAATTGTTGAATGCTTAGAAACATTTTTTTGGTAGCAAGGGATGGGAGAGTAAAGTACGCAGCTTCGTGTTCTGTGGCTTTTTGCAACAAGCGCTCCAGCAAATAGCAAATACGGACTCGGAAAAGGCGGACACGTTAAAAACACTGAATTAATCTAAATATTTGTCCAGTACATATCATTTACTGTTTAACTTTGTGGGGACACATTATGGTCAGATTTTCGGTGGACACCCAAAAACTCACAAAGCTTTAAAGCTAAATTTTAATGCGATCGATTTTAAAATTTGAACAGCATTGATTGTTTACAATGGAAATTTTGATAATTTCTAGAGAGTTGTCCACAAGTTTGGCTACTTTCATATCTGACTTCTTAAATGCGACCATCCAAATCTCTACTTTTCTAGTAGATGTTGTGTTTGCATTAACATCTACCACAATTTTCATGCCAATTTACCACTCAATAAGAGTTTAATCGCGGAAAACAACGCGATCGGAATCTTCACCAGGCTGATCGGCACCCTCGTTGCATGTTGAACAGAAAGCGGGCGATGGAGCTTGGGTGTTGAGTATCTGTGGATGAACTACGGATGTGGGATGGGTAACGAATTCAAAGTTGTCTCGTTGTGGTTTTATAGGCTGCGATTGAGTTTTAGGTCTGATTAGATGTAAATACTAGTTGTGTGTTTGTTGATTGAGTTTGTTAGTAATGTTGCGGAGAAGGAGAAGAAAAAGAAAAAATCTAGTCTTGAATTTGTTAGTTAATGCTGCCCCTGTCAGCTTATAACTTGAAAAAATAAAATTGCCGTTTCACTGACAGCCAACAGCAAGTAAGCAACTTTACAAGCATAAGGAAGAAAAAAAGCTTAAAATTGTTCAAAAAGGTTTAAACAGCAGCGAAAGCTCTTTTACTTTCGGATTAGCTTTGAGAAGAAAAATAAAAAAGTTTTTCACCAACGCTCTTATAAAATGTGGAATAAAAGAAATCCGCTTTCACCAAAAAATTTCCCATCATATCCAAAATTTTATTTAATTAAATAAATTTTCTGCAAAGTTTCCACTTATTTTCAATTTAAATCTTGCTTCCGAAAGGGGATTGAAGGCACGAAAGGAATTTAATTAAACTCTTGCCTGCTGAGATAATGACGTACCTTTGCAGGAGTTAAAGTCACATTCAACAGCGTCGGGTGTTGATCAACCTACAAGTAAACACAGATAGAACCGGTTAGAAATACTTTTAATCGTGTTTTTGACGGCAGGGAGAATAAATTTAAATAATTTTGAGACTTTGAACTCGAGCGGGGTGAGGGAAGGTGAAACTTACCACCATGAATTCAATTTCACGCGGAGAAAAACCTTCAGCGAAGACCTGAAATAAATGACAGTTGAGATTTAAGATGTTCAAACAGTTCTAAAGAATTTCAGGCAGCGATAAAGGCACAACCAAGTTCTTATCTTGATCTGAGTTTAATCATTGCCGTGGGGAGAAATTGTTTCGAAACAAACCTCAAGTTTGTAGACGCCGGGAAGGAGAATTCGCCAGAACTCGCCGTACTTGGTTGTTTGGAATCCAACATCGCGACCTTTAATCTTCAACGATGCCTTCTCAATTGGAGCCCCGCTGTGATCCGATATGAAACCTTGAACGCCTCGGTGGGCTTCGGCAAGGAATTTCACGAGCGAGAGTTGATTGTCGGTCCAATACTTCTTGAGTTCATGTGCGGGCGGGAACTTGCAGCAAGAAATCTCGAGCGTGACCTCGTAGCAGCCAAACCAAACGTAGTTGTAATCTTGCATTCCTCCGGTTAACGGATACCAAGCTGCACCGTTTGTGATTCCATTTTGGAATGAAGGCGTACTTGCAGAGCTTTTACAAGCAACTCCACGTGACATCTTAGCATGATTACCAGCGTACACCAGCGAAAGATGCTTGAAGACGTCGTCATCGGGTGTCAGAGATGGAGCTGACGCAAAAGACTGGAACACTGCACCCAGGGGACATATTTAAAAGAAATTGAAGTAGAAGGAAGAGAATAAAAATCCAATTTACAAAAGCGACTCTAAGTTGTTTTTTCGTGTTACACGTAATTATCCCACTATACACACGACATACTTACGAGCACATGTCGACGACGATCGACAAATCTCTATTGATAAGCATTTAATGGTAAGGAAAAAAGAGACGAAGAGGCGAATCATTAGCAAGAAAAACTTATTTTTTGTCGCTTTCCGATAAAACTATTTAAGGGAGTAGGAAAAGTTAACGTCATGTTCGGCTTGACATTTTCCTTTCTTTCCAGTTCCGACTTCCTGTTGCGATGTAATATTGAGTTACAAATGGCATGTAACACACAAGGACGACTAAAACGTCATTAAAATCTGCGCCATTTACTGCCAAACGCTGAATCATGTTTCATTTAGTTGTATACTCGACATTTACATTATCAAGAATTTCCTGTCCCGATTGAAGTCATCCAAATCGTAGATTTTGATTTGAAAATCTGTCTTGAACTGCTGAATAAACTTTTGCAGCCATCATTTTAAGCGCTTCCTTTCCAACATTAACAAATTTCCTTGCATAAAACGCAAAAGTCGAGGACGGAAGCTCATGAATGAGTCATCCAAGCGACTTTCTCGTGAGCATCTCAAATGTAAAATGAGACACAAGGAAGGATGCTCAATGTCAATTTTCATCTCGTATCAAATTCAATTTATAGACTTAATAACTTCCTTGACGATGAGACGCTGGCAGAGTGTGGTAGGAGAAGACGGAAGCCTGAAGTGTTATGCCATGCTGTCTATCTACATTGTAAATTGAGCTTATTTAAGCAGAGCATTCCAAACGGCAGAGAACAAAAAGCTTGTGCACTGTTTAAAAACCGCACACACGGAGAATGAAGCGTTCAAACTCCCGTAAAAGTTCAATCTATAAAATCTGTTTTCATCTGACGTCAATTGATTTAAACGTGAACTTTTTTTTTATTTCGTTGCCCACAGTTTCAGCGAGCGATAAAATTTTTCAATCACGAGCTTTTGAAATTGTAATTTAATCATAATTGAATCACTCATTGATTCCATTCTTTTTGCTGCCCGTTAAAAAATTGAAAAGAATTCTACGATGGTCGTTTTATTCGTGAATTGCAGAAATCAAACTGGTGTAAATGGATAAGCTTGATTTGAAGGCTCAAAAGCTTAAATGGAAGCGTTTTTTATTGCCATAACATTTTCGGTTAATTTCGGTTAATTTAATAAACCAGAGGTTAATTTCGAAAGTCAACTTTAGATTTAGACTTTAGGTATTTTTTTGGCGTTTCCAAGCTATAGCTTTAGCTTTAGACTTTTTTCAAGGACCAGCTTTAGCTTTAACTTTAGCTTTAGAGTTTTGAAAAGCTTCAACTTTAGACTTTAGCTTTAGAGTTTAAAAAAAAGTCTAAATTCCACCTCTGGTTTAAACTTTAAACTTTAATTTTATAACAAACTCTTGAGTTGTTTGCAGCGAAACAAACAAACTCAAAATGAACACATTTGAACGTTCATTGTTCGACTTTTCCTTACTGGTGAAGTTCTCCCACTTGACAAATTATTTTTATATAAAAACTCGCGACAAATTCGATTTGTCAGCATGAATTTCGTTTATCATTCACGATTTGATTTTTTAATTTCCTTCTGTATTGATCAAGTAGCATTTGCCAGCTTTCGTTTTAAATTTTTCATTCAATTTCCGCTCGTTGAGGGTTGAGATGGGGAAGGTTTTTGCGTGACAGCGAGCTGTACGACTTTTCATAAATAAAGCATTTTACGGTCTATTGCGACTTGGGGAGTGTTTAATGTGTGTGAATGATGATTTAGGAGTGGATACTTACTGGCATTTGGAGTATTATCGAATGGATAACTTGCAACCTATCGCCGATGGGTGAGAAAAGTGAAGATAAATAAACCAAATGAAAATCGATATATGGCCGTAATAAATTCGGTATCAGCGGATAATAACCGCTAGAACCATTTCCGACCGGTTAAGTAAATAACAGACCGACGCTTACCAAGGCACCGCCATGCAACGACCCGCTCAACAAGAACTGAATTTTCGAGATCCAATCTTTCACAGCTTCGGTTTCTGGCTGACTTCGCTTGGTGTTTTGTTTGAAATAGTCGGGAAAATTTCTGTTCAAGTCGTAGCCTTTCGAGTTTGATCTGCAAACAAACAAAATTGTTGATTTCATATGTCGAAAACTCGATGCTACTCGATTATCTTCATTACTATTTTTTATTTCAATTTTACCTTCCCTTTCCACCTTCGCACTCGCCTTCTCTTGACGCCGCATAACCTTTTTAGACAAAAATGTATTTGGATAAAAATTTAAGACTGTCTACTTTAAAGAAATAAAATAATTCATACCATCGGGATTCATGGACGGCATTATGTGAATACGTGTATTATCTAGAAGCCATTTAATGTAAGGGTCGCTGGCGTAGCTCGTTACGAAGTATTCAATTAAATGCAGTAGCAATTCCCGTCCGACAGCTTCGTTGCCGTGGATGTTTCCGATGTATTTCACGTCCGGTTTTCCTAACATGTGCTCGTAAGGCGATGCCGACACCTTTGAAAACAATTAAACTCAAATTAAAACCAAACTTTTTTCATTACACTTTTCGGTTTTCGAGCTCAACTTACAACCATCACCCACAAATCTTGGCCTTGCACGGACTTTCCTGAAGGATAGAAATTAATTTGATTTTATTAATTTTCTCGTGAAGACATTGGAAAAGTTTTAAGAGTAAATTAAAGTTGAAAAAACATTTACCTATTGAGTACAATGCCGTAAGGTTAGGATAGCGGAAGGCGGTTTGCCTGAAAATAAAGCGGAGTACAAAGTTAATTAAATTCATTTGCTTAAAGGAATTCCTTTTAAGTCGAGCCAAGTCACCTCAGATAGTTTGTCATCTCTTCGTGATTATGGTAAACAAAATCCAAATGCGTCGTGTCGCTTTCGTACGATCGTGAAATGTCCGGTAATTGACCATAAATCAAATGAACACATGATACGAGAAGTATCACAGATAACGAGCGTTTTGAGAACATCTGAAAGACAAAAAAAAATTGTCATTAGAAAGTGCTGCGAATGTGAGTTCAAGGCCTTCTGCAGAGTTGTGTGAACATTTTCGACATTTGCTTGTTTTGCTTATAAATTTTGATGCTCGAGTTGTTCCACCTCAAATTCTTCATGAAACTCCATGTCAAACGAACGTTCTGCTTCCAAACGAAATCAAGTGACTCAACTTATATTACCAACACTTCTTCAAATCGTTTATAATATGCTTGAAACATCATTATTTCAAGCCGCTTTGGTGGTTTTGATGTGGATAATTAGGCACTCATAGTCAATTTGGGAGAAAACACTTTCGATTATTTTCCATTCATCATGCGAAAAACAAAAAAAAACGAGTGAGATGAGACCATAAGATAATGACAGTGTTTTGGGTTAATAGATTAATGTCATCAGACTATAATTAACCATGATGGAAGTAACAATTTTTGGGAAGATAATTAACTCTCAGAATGATAATCAACAGAGATTTTCTCTGCGTCATTAACCTGTTAGTGAAGATCCATAGATTTTTCTTACTTTTGGGCAAACTTGATGGAGTTCAACGAAGAAAAAGTTTTTGCTCTTAACATTACGTGACAGCATGACAAAAACATAATTTGGCACGTCAAAAAGTTGCTGGAAAAAAATAGAAAGCGCTTTTTTGGAGGAATTCTGGTGACAACGGAGAAAAAGTTTAATGAAGGTAGAAATGAGTGACTGTTGAGATTCTGATTTGTTCAATGTGGTATGACAAGAATATCTGCAAAGTTTTCTAGTCACTTTAATGGTATTTTCTGTTTCAGCCAAGCACACATGACATGAAATAGTGAGAAAATATATTTATCACTCAAGTTTTCCCATTTTCCACCCTTCGAGACGTACAGAACCGCATTTAAAAGCATTAAAATTGAAAAATCGTGCTAAGACACAGCATCATCACTCTCTATTAATCTAATTTAGTTCTGCACAGTTCATCAGTTTCAATAAACTGCTTTTATTTGCTGCACTAAACGTGATGTGACGTGACGAGCAACTTGGTTGAGCTCGAACTTGAACTCAAGGAGGAAAGTCTCAGTTTAATAATCAATATTCATAACGCCAATCATATTTTTCACTTCCCATGTTATCGACGCTGCCACAAAGGCTATTTTTCGACGCTTTATTGCCTCAGGAAGCCCGACTAAATCATTCAATTATTTCAACACAAAAAATTTCGTTCCACCCCCGCGAAGAAAATGGATTATTAATGCGTCTAAACCCTTCACTGATTATTTTAACGAATTCTTCGCTGCTGCTTTTTTTGTGTTTGTTTCCTTTCATTAATTACCTTCGCAGCGAAATCCCACCGACAACCACTGACAGTGCACAGCTTTTAAATGATAGACTGGAACATTCGCTCGACTGCGTTATATTGTAGAACTTTTTTCGGTTGGCCTCCAACAAAACACGCGTTTATTAAAAACCATCAAAAACACGTTTCACCTTTTCTCTCCCTTTCACTCGTTGACGCTTGTTTTATCTTTCTAGCCCAGCAAATTATCTCGTGACTTCAAAATTTTCACATCTCACTGATTTTGAAAATGAAAAAAGTTTTTCTATTATCCGTGCCGATTGAAATTGACACAAAAAATAAAACAATTTTCATTTCGATTTCAACATTGGATGCGGTGTTGTCAGTAAATTGCGTTTTCATTTGAAATTTTTTAAATTTTAATGAGCTACCGTTTTCAGTTTTTCATTGCGGCAAATTGTTTTGTGTTCAGGAATTTTTTTAATGAAAGCATAGAATTCTCATTTATTAAATTTCTACTTTTGTTGCAACTTTTTATGACGCCTTTCTCTTATTCAATAGAAAACCACAATTTAAAGGGTAAAAAAGTTCAATCGTCATTAATGTTAATTATGGGTTGAAATCTTCCACTGATAATTGATGTTAAGAGAAGCAATCTGTGCATAATAAATCAACATAAAAGTGGAGCATATACACGATTTGCAGATATGAGAATACAGTTTAGTCCTTTGATTATCACGTAGTGCTTCAAAGTTCGCTGAATTTTAATCTTTTATCAGTCATGTCAATCAATTCTCGTACACATACAGCTCCGATAACCCTGAAAAGGTTCACATCAGCTAAATGAGACATTCCAAGCCATCAAAACAGTCACACAGTCGAGCAATTTATAACCATCCGGGTAAATATTGAAACTTTCTATTTGCTTTGAGAAAATTGCTGTGTCACCAGAGTCAGAATCTCTTGTCGTATGCATAAAACTAGGGAAATTCAGCATAATTAACATGCACTCGTTTGAAGCGACAACGACTTCAAGATTTTCATTTTTGCCATTTAAGTACGAGTTAAAAACAAAAGTTACTAAGTTTCACTAACGCTAGTGCTTTTTATTTTCATTCGGCTCATGACGCCATTGCTCGTTGCACAGGTTTTTATTTCTGGAGTAAACGATGGCGTGAAGAGCCATGGAACAGAGAAAAATCTTTTTATATGGAGCGAAGTAACGGCATAAGCCCAGGCAGGTATCGGCTGACGACGATGGTGGAATGAAAACGTTTCTCGTGATTTCGACGAAGCAAAAAGAATAAGCGAAAAGCAATATGAAGCATTTTTGAGGTATTCGTCATGCGTTTTTGTCACATAACGGAAATATCGAGATGAGATATTTTTGCGCGCGGCGACGGCGACAACATGTGAAAGTGTTTCACCCGAATATTGGATTAAGAGCTGTGGCTGTTAATTCGGTGGCTTCTTTTTTAGAGTAAAATCACAAAGGCAGCGCCAAGATATGGTGACTAACGAAATAATCAAACAGGCGACATATTCAAATACAAAGTCACACATTGTAGATTACAGAATAGCGAATTATCATAATTTTACGTGCACACCAAGTGAAACGGGTGAATTTGTGGAATGTTTCTCCAGACACTACTCAAAATTCTTTCTGAAGTTATTTCAGTGACCGAGTGTTTGGTTCACCCCGATTCTTCTTCCCAAAACTGTTGAGGCGCGCGTTGAGAAAGGCCTCAACCTGTTTTACTTGTGTTTTTGTTGTTTGCATAAACGTCACAAAGGCCGAAGCTCTCTGCTCAAATTTGTCGTATGAACACTTGATGTGCCAGTTTCAGTTATTCATCAATCTCATACGCAACTGAATTCAAAATCAATAAGTGTAAATTTTTCCAGAACACGCTTGCTTTATGGAAACAACGACAAACCATCTCGTCTTCCTTGACAGAGGTGTTGAGAAAATAGGTCAAAGCCACTTTTGATTACACTTCTTCTATGTTCTGATTCACTGACAACATAACCCTGACCTTGCAGCAACTCGACTGCCTGGTTTTTTCTTCTCCACTGACTTTTTCCTTTTGTTCTTCTTCCGTCAACTGTGCACACTCATCATTTCTTCTTTTCCAACATGATTCTAATGGTTGATCAATAAAATAAACTTCTTCACTTTCGCACACTTACTTTCAAGTTTGGTTTTAAATGTTTACTTTGTGTTTTATTTGTTTCCAATTTACGTCGACGTGTTTTCCCTCAATGATTATCGCCAAAATGTCAGCAGCAACAGTAAAATATCTTCAGAATTTTAGTGAACTGCCACGAGACATTTATTTTCTTCTCAACCAACTGTTTCACGCAGCTGACAACATCAAACTGAAACTGTAGTCTGTTAAAATAACATTGAAATACTGTGCGCACTTATTTGTATATTTATAAGAGTTGAATATGAAGAAAAAAATCGCTGCTTCTTTCATTTTATTTTTCTCCACATTTTCTTATCTCTTCTCTTTCTTGAATACACTCAAGCATCGAAAAAACATTTCAATGTGTTAAAGATGCAGTTTAAGTTTGATTGCTTATCGATTAACGAAAAGATTTGTTTTTATTCATTCATAAGCAGCATCGAGCTTTTGTTTGAAAATGGTGCAGTCGTTTAAGCCTACGTGCTTCGGCGGGAATTTTTTGATCCCGTGAAAGCTGTTACCGTGATTGGTATTGATTTTCAAACACTGGTAAATTTTATATGCCTGGTGTTTGCGGAAAAATATCAGTGAAATAATCAGCTTTCGGATCGTATGGAAAATGTATGGATGCAAATAAAAACACAGCTCCCGTGCTAGCGATGGGAAAACAGACTTTTACCATGACAGTCTGCAGACACCAGCAAGATTCGACTATTAAACCGTCGAGTCATGATTTCCCAGTTTGCACTTGACCGTGCATTTCAAACGGAACTGCTTTCAACCTTGACTGGAAACAAGAAATAAAATCCAGCAGTTTCATTTATTGATTTTTGTAGCCTTGCACTGCTGGAAGACATTTTTCATTTATAGCAACAAAATTTTGGCACGCGAAATCTAAATATATTCTTGAGTCGTGCAGACATGAAGTCGAAATGAACTTTGATGTTACCTATAAAATTGATTTTAATTGAAAATTTAAGAGCTTCATACGTTGCTGAGAAACTAAAGTTTTTCTTAAAAACATTCCGGTTTTTAAATGATTCCATTTCGGATAGACAAACTTTGTTTTTCATAGAAGCTTCACTACAATGAGACAATAAATTATTCATGTTGGCTAATTGTGACATCGTTTATTCAAAAAGTTTTTAAATTTGCAAGCATTGCCAAGTTAAAATCAATATTTATTCCTTCTCATTTCTAGCCACAAGTTAATCACACTCAATTAAGTAAACTTATTCGTCTGATAAATTGCAGCTAAAACTGTCTTCCCACTCACAAGTCTCAGTTTCGTGGTTGTAATTGCAATGGTCAGCACAATCGATCTCAAACACCAAATGATTTGCACACTTTTTAAAGCGGTGGCAAGATTCGGAAGGGAACAAAACAGTTTCTCCAGGTTTTTGATAGCGACACTTGGTGTGGAATGATCCGCCCTTTTTGTCATTTTGGCATTTACTTTTGCTTTTGTCGACGCACTCGTACTCCTTGGGGCTGAATTCTTTTCCATCGGTACAATTTTTCTTCGTGCCTACTCCGTCGTGGCATTGTATGTACGATGTGCATGAATTATAAACCACAGCTTTAGTTTCACCCGCTTGTGGGCAGATTATTGTTCTTGCTGGCTCGTCGGGGTAGAGAATGGGATCTGGTGGCATTTCAGTTGATTGTTTAGTCTTTTGCGGTTTCTTCGTCGACTCTTCTGATGGACAATCTTCCAAACAGATTGGTTCTTGTGACCACGGAATAAAATATGGCGCTTTGATACACTCAAACTCGTATTCCTCGAAATTAATGCACGCGAAAAAGTTTGAGCAATTCCTTGGGCTCGGATAGATGTACAAAGTATCTTCTTGGTCGGAAGAACAGAACGTGGCATCGCCCACTGACAAACAGGTCAACAAAACCAAAGCGAAAAACATTTTTATTGCAACTCTGAACGATGCAAATGACTGAAGCTAAATTGAAAAAATTCTTTTATCGCCGGGAGCTTTTATAGGGCGAATAAAAATGCCTTGAATTCGATATCATCAAAACATTTTACTGCTGATAACAACGGAAAATCGTGAGCTTGGCGGCAGTTCAACGATTTTACTTGTTCAGAAAAAGAAACTCTGGCACACTTCATCGGCGCTTCTGACTTGACTACAAAATCACGATTCTAGTGAGTGAATCACTACTTTCTATAGTCGTGTCGATGGGTTTCTCTCATCGCATTTTCATCTGGTACATCGTGGCTAAGAGTGCTTGAAGCTGTGGCTACGCCATTACATTGTTTGTCTCTTCCATCGAGCATAAATTGAGAACTCTCAAACTAGCATTCATGAAAAATAAAAATAACTTCAATTCTTCATTCAATTTCAGTTCAGAGCACTTGAGCGGAAGTGGGGAGGGAAACCACTAGAGCCACAATGGGAACAGCGCCCTACGATCAATCCATTCTTGAAGCTCTAAGAGGATATGCAGGCGAAAGCTCAAAGAATCCAAAGCCACGTCTCGTGAAAATTTACATATCAAGTACGAAGCATGGTAAGAGAATGTGAAATTGACTTGTTGGCAATTTCGAGAAGCTTTTATTACATTTTCATAACACTCCAGAATTCAGAGAGGAACGGAAAGTGCTCCTTGAAGTCATCGGTCCGGAGCTTCAATCGATTTACGATGACAGACAAATTGAAGTTAGTTGAGGCATCTGCTGAATTGTCATCGAGTTCTTATTTGGTATTTTCGTCTTGATTTTCGCAGATTGAATTTGTTGACATGCATTTTGGCACCGGCACCACTCACACAACAATTGACTTGGATCCTTATGTCATCTTCGATCATCTGAGTGAGATTAGGAATTGCTCGAAAGCATCTAGAAGCGTGTTTTTCATTGTAAGGTTATTGAGGGCGAAAAAGAGATGAAGTGATGTTATGGGTTGGACATGAAGTGATTGAAAAAGCTGTTCAATTTTTCAATTTTTTCTATTAATTTAAATAATCATTTGCATCCAGAAAGCATTTGAAAGATCAAGCATTTGAAGCATTCTGATGAAGAAAAGCTTCAAACTAGCAAAGACATAGGGCATCCAGCTACGGGTGGCAGGTTCAAATTGTTGACTTTAGAGCTTAATTATAATACAATGCGCAACTCAAAAAATAATCGAGATACAACAAGTTGTGGTGAAATGAGCACTCTTTTGATCGGTACCGACACTTTATTATGCCTTGCAACCTGCTCCCGCAAGGCTTGAGAATAAAAAAAACATTTAAGTTGCCCAGCATTGGCAGGTTGTCCTAGCTTTAAACTTCAAACAGCTTTGTTTGATTAAATATTCAACTCGACACTTGTTAAAAATAATATTTTTAAAATAAATACAGTTTTTCTGGTTCATTGAGAATTTAAACTTCGTAAAGCATCTGCAGCTTTTAAAATCTCGTACAACCTCAAACTAAACCGATCAATGTCCTTTTGAATTCAGCACCATTACATCATTTTCATCCATTTCGAATCAATTGACAAGGGTTCAATCACAAAGGCAGCTGTTATAGCTTGATGAAATTAGTTCCAGTTTAGCTACGAAGCTTCTTGTGATTTTCCAATTAATGCCATGGAGTTAAGTAGAACAGACTAGCATTGTGATTATATCCTAGATGATTCTGAAAAGAAACTAAGAGACAAATTGACGCACTGAAGTGAAAAGTTGTGTTAAATATTTATTCTATCCAACAGTCATTAATTGGCAACAGTTTAGGAGAGTTTTGCTTGCCGAATGAAATAACGACGGATGTCTTTAATGAAATAATTAATTTACTCACATCAGATGAGACTGAATTAATGAAAAATTGTTATAAGAGTGATAGCAATGCTGGCGTTCATTATCTTCACACAAACTTTAGGTAAGATGAATGGGCCTTCCCACTTGAGCGCCACCATAATGAAGAGGAAGCACTCTTTAAGGGAGGCCGTGGGGCTTGTAATCAGTATTTAACCTAATTAATTTCTCATTCTTGCCATTTCTCTTCTTCTTACGCCACTTTTTCATCCACTTGTCGTCTCGCACTCGCTACGGAAACTTAATTCGTAGACATTTGAAATCTGATGAATGGATAGCATGGAGCAATAAATTGCGAGAAATTCTTGAGAAGAAATTCGAGATTTTGCACAAATCACATCCGCAAAAAAGCGATCGCTTAAATGAGTATCGTGAACGGATCCTTGAGAAAGAAATTAACGTTGCATGTGGTAATTGCTGCTACTTAGAGAGCTGGTGAAATAAAGTTTCACGTTACACATTTTTAATTCCCTCCTCAGAGTTTTCCCATGACAGAATACTGGCTTTGTTTAGAAACTGGAAAAACAAGAGCGCACGAAGTGGCGTCGAGCACATCAAAAATTCATTGAGAGAGAAACTTCCCAGCGACAATCATTCAACCCTGGAGTGAGTAATTATCGAGCTTTTAGTAAATTGAAAGCTTAACAGTTGTACCTTTAACCTTTTACCGCCCCTTAGAGTCGAATACTGTAACACGGAGTCAGTTGATCCCGAGACGCATGATTCCCACGAGGAGTATTTAGCAGCTTTCAAGCGTCTTCTTATCGAAAAGCTGCGAACAAGTATCGATAACAGTCTCAAGAACGATCCCGATGGAGGGAAAGGCAAACGGAAGACGGTTCAGGTCTGTTATCCCGTTTCTATCGTGTTTCATAGGTTTTTGAGCGCCTTATGCACGTGACTTGAAGATTCATCTGAAGATATTGAAGATATTGCGTGGTCTTGAACTTTAAAAGCCATGAACATCTGTTATTTCAGACTTTGATTCTAGATTCCATGGCAAATTGTTCCCCATTGAGTCTTTCAAAGCTCTCATTTCGTCTCAAGAATCTTCAAAGCGATTTCTTTATTATTTGAAATTCAATTTCTTCATTTTCGTCGCTATTCCCGGGAACAAGAAATAAAATGTGCGACAGTAACGATTAATTTTCCGTCTCCGTTATCTTTCATCTCCAAAACAGGAAATTTTTTACGAGCACTCGGTACATCTTTCGTTTTTAAATGAGCATTTGATGTCAAAGAGCTTTTTATCATCGGTTGTGCCTGACAAAATGGAAACTCATATCAAATTGAATTATCGAAACGGCGCACGACACGCGCCTTATTTCATCTTTGGAGATCACGGTTGTGGCAAAAGTTCCCTCATGGCAAAGCTCTACATGGAGTGCGTTAATTGGTTCACGACTCCAAATGTTAAAGTCCGCCGGATAATGCGTTCTGCAAAAGCCACGCCGCGCTCCGCCTACAACTTGGAGCTTCTGCGTGTCATTTGTCAACAAATCTCCATTATTCTCAACATACCGGAGGGATATTTACCTAAAGACGCCTCGTTCGATCCACTGTACATCAACAATTGGTTTCAAAATTTGGTCAAACGATGTGAAGATATGAACAATGAAGTGCTTTTCATTTTTATAGACGACTTACACAAAGTAAATCCGCTTGATTGCGACATTGTAGCGGCACTGTCGTGGCTCCCCATAAGCCTCCCGTGGAATGTTTTCCTCGTCTGTTCAACCATATCAATTGACGTCCTGAAGCTCAGTCCCATGCAGAAAGAACGCTTCAAGAATTCCGAATTTCTCTACGATTTGTCGTCAACACAATATCAAACAAATGTCGTAAAAGAAGTCGAAAGTGAAACGTTTCATGACTACATAAATCGGTATTTTGATTTCCTCGAAGAACGCTTCGGAACAAAGGGTATTGCCCGATTCTCGACTTATCTCAACTGTACCGAGTACGGCTTGACAGAGACCGAGTTTTTGGAGCTGCTGATGCCTATTCAGGACTCAGATGGAACGCTCGAAACGCATTGTGGCGAATTCAACTTCTCATCGTTCTGCACGATCCGAAACGACATGAGTGAGTAGAGTTTTTATTTATGTTATAAAATAAACGATCAATTTCCATCGACAAGCAATCAACGACAAAATCCCATCAATT
>JPYR01000001.1:108956-145224 GCA_000775305.1 Belgica antarctica
GTTGTTAAATTGAATGATTCAAACCGAAATTCCACAAACACACTTGGAATTAAAAAGTAATGGAAGCAGAATGCTGTTCCTGTGACCTTTATAAAGGTGATGGAATCATCGAACAAAGAAAACTGGATCAATTTTTTTTTACCGTTTTATTTTTGATAAGCAGTAAAACCGCTTGTACAGAAAATTAAGAAAAACGAATAACAAAGTTTGAAAAATAAAGACTTAATGACTAATAATTTACAATTCATTTTTGCTAAGTATTTTCTGCTGCATAAGTCTCGTATAGATACTCACGAACACGGTTTTTAAAAATTTGAAGTGTGCGAATGCGTTTGAGTGAATCTGGTATATTGTTAAAAAGAAGAAAACCTCTGCGGTAGAAATCCATGACACCAAAACATGTATCATAGCTATCGATATAAAAATTCTCATTCTGACTTTGGCGGGTAGTATATGAGTGGATATCACTGACATCATCAGAAAGCAACATTTTATCAGAAAGCAAGCATGTTGAACACAAAAAATCCAATAATACAAAATCTCCGTACAAAAGTCATTTAAATTCAGCAATATCCAACCCAGATTTATCTCGTTTCAAGAATGACACTTCTGCATAACATGAAATTTTCCTGTCAACCTGAAAAGTCTCGAATATGGTTTTGATTTGGAAAGTGTTTGGATATTCGGAGCGGAATTTGATTTGAAAAAACTGGAGAAACACATTTGGGTGGAAGTTTTTTCGTGTTCTGGCGCTTCTATTCTACTTTCTTTTCTCGTCCCTTCACTTGTTCATCCCCTATTTGAAGCAGCGCATTCGCTAGCAACATAAAAATGTGTAAATACTATGCACATAAATTTCCACGAGTATTCGGGGTAGTTTATCGATTAGATGGTGTGGTGTAATGAACAATCACAGTGACATGAGAAATAAAGTCTAAATAGCTTGAACTTCAATTGAAATGTCCGCTTGATTAAATAAGCAGAAGTCAAATAAATTCACTTGTTGTTTGATAATTTTTTTTTCTAAAATTGTTTAAATCACGGGTACAATTGGGCCAGATTTTTTCGTTATCTCAAAGCAAACAGAAAATTGCAATACACAGTCATTGGAAGTTAACTTTAAAAGCTTGCAACATGCAAAAACGTTCTTCAATTTTCCACTCACTAGAAAAATTTATTCTTGTTATTAATCTACCTTCAAATGTTTGAGTAGTTGTTGCTATGAAAAATTGATTTCTAGCCGCTTTTGTTGCCAAACACGATGCGAAGTAAATTAAAATTGATTTCTTTATCAGTGCCGACCGAGCGTTGTGCACTTGTCGCTGGCGAAAATCACGCAAACGCTTGGCACAAATTCCGCAAAGTCTTTCCACTTTTAGCTTCACTTGAAATTGTAGAATTTCATTTATTTTGCACCGTCAACGATTTGTCGACTCACGATTTATGTTCACGATCGGACTGAATTTCTGCTTATCAGTTGGAAGTGGAATGAAAAAATGATTCTCAATATTATGTCATGAACGCTGTCGACCCGAATAGCGGCGGGAGATTTTTTCATTCACATGTCCCAATATCAAACCGTCACTCTCAATCACCGAAAATAAACTGAAAGAAAAACTGCCGTCGAAAAGAAGAAAAGTTTATGCGGAAACTAGAGAAAATGCAGGAAGCAAAGTTTTTCTATTAGGGGTTGGATTTCCCGGCGGTTTTCTTAGAGTGGATGTTATCGATACATCACTTAGTGCTGAGAGAGGTTGAGAATGAAATTTGAGACATTTTAATGTGCTTGAGTTGGAAAGACAGAGATTTAAGTGTTGAAGCTTTATCTGAATCAATATCGCTGTTAAATTTTTAACGGTTTTTTAAAATCAGAATTTAACAGTCCGAATAATGTTTGATCCGAAAGACGCAGAAAATCACGCAAACGAATTATTTCAGACTTTAATCCGAACAAACAACGCAGAGATTGACGCAGAACTCAGTCGATTTTGAAGAAGCAGCAGATATGATTCAGAAAAATAAACTCCGTTCATTAACCAGAATCTGAATTGACTGCGTACATAAATTCGCGATCGTGCTATCGAGTTGGCGCAAAAGTGTCGCGGAAGACGATGATTTAAAATTTTCGTGCAAAAAAGATTTGGATTCTCATAAAATTAATCGATTTTGCGAAAGTCAACCGCTTATTCCACATCGAGAGAACCAATTTTTGGGCCAGTTTCGCGTGTGATTCACTGTTGGATAATCGGAGTTCGTTAAGTGATCAGGATGAATCTGAATTTTAAGAGAAAAATTGATTTTATTTAATAAGGTAATGAGAACAAGAAAAAATGAAAGAAAAAAATGTGAATCTTCTTCTTGGTGAAATATTTAGTTGGCCTTAGAGACAGGCCCGAGAAGAGAGAACGATAGATAAATGTGACGTTTGATACGGTGCTTCGACGTGAGCCATCCGGATGTTCTTCGGTATCGATTTTTCCCCATCATCTGTCCAGAACCGTCACATATGTGCAATGCTGGTTGTCAACTTCGCTTCTCATCCCTTCCTTCCCCGCTCCTTCGTGTGCTTTGTGTGCCCCCGTCTGGTGTGAGTGAGTGCGTTCCAATTCCATAAAGCAAAGAAAGAAAAAAGTGTAAACGAAAACGATGTGCATTTAATTAAAACGAAAATAAATTCAAGAAATCAAAGGGAAGAAGAAGTGCGAAAGAAATCTACCACTCGAGTGTGACACGAAGGAGTGAAATTTTCTATTCATTCACAGTCGCAACAGTCGACGGTGATTTCGTTAAAGGCTACGCGTGGAGAATGGGAAATGTCCTTTGGGGAATGGCGATGAGTCAGTGATGCGGGATGTGCAAGTGAGCCTTCTAGAACAAGCCTAACCGCGAGTTGTGTGCAATTTCGCTGCCTTTTTGCCAAGTTTCTCAGCTGATAAGGCAGTGTCAAGTGTGTTTCAAGGTCCCGGCTTGCTCCAGAAGGCTCCAACTGTGCTCGGCAAAGTGAAAAAAGGAGAAAAATCGATCGCTAGTTATTAAAATCATGAAGTGATGTTGTACCAATGATTTTATTACCGTAGTCTCAGTTCGTCGTTCTCTCTCCCCGGCTCTCTGGATCAACGTGCCTCTCTCGCAGGATATCTCCGGATATGTGTCTCGCGATATTGTTTTGCTACGAAGAAGCGTTTGCACTAATTATTTTGAAAATTTTCGACTTAATTAAATGATGGCAAAAGTTCACGAAGCTTAATTGAACGCTACAACAGGCAACATCAAAGTTCTTACAGTGTTTTCTCTTTCTCTCTCGCAAAAAAGGCAACAAAATCGAGGAAATCAAAGCGAAATTTTGTTTTCGTGTGCTTGCTTGGAACGTATTGTTACCAAATAGCACCGCATCAGGCTGAAAACTTTTTTCATGCTTATAATACAAAAGTCGTGCGGCTGGAGAACGTAAGAAAGGCGAACAAGAAATAAAGTTATCGATCGCCGAATGAAAAGCAAACCCGTCAGCGACAAATCAGCTCGAGGATATTTTTTGTTAGTGAAATTATCATAAAAAGGATTCCGTTTAGCAGCAAGCAACAAAGCAGGCGAGCAGAGAGTGAAAGAAAACAAAAAATTTAGTGTTGAAGTTCAGAGGGAAATCGCCCGGAAACTTTGTGTGTCGAGTTGTCAGCGCCACTGAGCCATGCCGGGTAGTCGATCGAGCAACAACGAATCAGAACATAAATCACCGAGAGAAAGTGGCGATGATTCTGAGGACGAAAGTGAAATTTTAGAGGAAAGCCCGTGCGGCCGATGGCTGAAGCGAAAAGAAGAGGTAAGTGAAAAAAAAACTGCCGAAAGCCGTGTCAAATCGGTTGAAGCCCACAATATCGTGTTGCACAAGCTCATTTCGTCGGCGCGGTTTATCCAATTTGCCTTAGCCTTGCGAGTAATTTGATAAGGCAGCCCAGCTCGATGATCCCGACCGCAAATTTACCTTGTCTCCGTTTTCAAGCTTCCATGCGGACATTTGACACCAATAATTGATCGTGGAGGCGATAACAGGCACCACAAATTGCTCTGAGCATGACAAATACGTCTCGGGCATATGAAGTTCTTGATAATAATATTTTTTCTGTCATAAACAAACCCGAAGCGATAATGCAGTTGAAATGCGCAATTGACGGATCGTGAGTCATGTCAACATCTTGAGTCATGTCAACATCTTGAGTCTTGTTGTCGTTGTGCTGGTGAAGGCGTAATTAATAAAGAAGCGTCACGGGTTGAGGCGTGTTTAGAATAAAGACCAGGTCAGAAACGACAGGCTTGCATCACAGCCGCCATCTCGTTCCGTTAATTACCACCCGACTACAAAGTTTCATTAAATGTTCCCGCCAGACGCGAGTCATTTGAAACCCGCAAAGTTGAACGAGCGCTTGATTGTGTTCATAAATAAAAGTTTTAATGAAAACTGTGAACTTTGCATGCACAATTTGCATTTTGGCACCGATGCAAGAGCCAGCCAAGAGCTTCATTGGCCATTAACCGACAATTGCATATTTTCATCCACACAAACAGACGCGCTTGCGATGACTGCAACTCGCTGATGGCTCACATTTCTCATCGCCCGCTTCAGACTCACCGTTTCAAGAGAAATTTCTTTTCACTCGACACTCGAATGTCTGAGTCAGCGCGCGTCTGGAGTCAGCGCTTCTACTAAACAGACAACTTCCGCAATTAAACACAAGCAAGGAGGCAACCATTTGCTCTCCATTTTAATTGCATCGTTTCACACCATCGCGAGAGAGCATGCGACGAGTGCGAACTCTCTCAGACGGTGCATTGTGGGTGTTGAGGGAGTTTTGATGGGTCTGTGACTTGGAAACGCTGTCATTTGATGGCTTCCGTCGTGACTACTTCACATAGACCTTTGCCTATCTTATGTTATCTCCCCCACAATTGCATAACCCTTAGCGATAGCGAATCGCAGGCTTCCACTTAAAGCAAATCCGATAACTCCATCCCGCGAACAGAGCGTAATTCACTCGCTTGTAATGGAAATTCATTAAGCTGATAACGATTTTGTGCGTTTGTTTGAAAAATTTCCGTCGATTATTCTTAATTGAAAGCCACTCGCTGAAGCGAGACCGCTCGTTGGAAGAAGATTGGCGACATCGCCGACTCGAGAACAAAAGAATTTTTCAATTCCAAATCAATTAATCGTCAAATCTTCGAGTCAATCGGAGCTCGTGTTGCACTCCATTGCACTTAATGGCCATAGCTGATGGTCGAAAGCACTTGCAAGCTTATCTCGTTGTAACTTGCGCCTCACTGGTAATGCTCTTAATTTAATATTTCCCGTGGAATTAAGGAAGCTAAGTGAAGCTAGCGGTCGGCTGAAAAATATGATAAATGGATGGAGTATTAGACGAGTTCAGTCGATTTATTTTTAGACACTCTCAATCCATGATTCTCTCTGCGCAACGGAAAAGTTTGTTTGGAAATGACGTTTATGAGATTTATTTTCAATTAGACGATTGTAAACAAACAGTTTTGACGAGAACCGGAGGGTATCCGCTGGTGATGTCATATGATTGAGCGAATAAATCCGCCAACGCGAATTGATAACTGCTCCAGTGCATGCGATGAGCGAGCATTATCTGGGCTTGATGTTGTGGAATGGCAGAAAAGCAAGAAAACTTCGGTCTTGGCTTGGTTGACCTTCAACTGAGCAAAAGGACACGTTCAGGGCTACAAAATATTGATTGCTGAGAAATTTGTGCAAACTCGAGCGAGCTGGGAAATTATCAGAACACCTTTAGAAAATAGTTGAACAGAAAAGTTAACAGTCATGTTCTTGGTGACACTGCGACAAAGTGTTTACAAAGTAAACTGTAAACATGCAAGCATAATTTCCACTCTAGCGAGTCTCGGAAACTTAAACTGTAGCTCGTGAGCTCCCACGCACGTCACCCTTCTGCACCAGGAGTTTCTAATTGTCACAACGTAAAGTGCCTAATCATCGAAATTTCCGCTTGATTAACTCTCCATCTCAAAGCCCCACGTCTTGTGCTGGCGTGGAACATGTTTCCATCCATTTAAAATGCAATAAAAACAAAGCAAGATGAAATGTGCAAAGAAAAGCGTAGTTGAGCGGATAATTAATGAGAAAAATGAAGTTTAGTCGCTGCTACGTGTGCTTAGCGAAACGATAATAATTGTGAAAAGTTTTTCGTTGGCTGCGCTAATGAGTTAGTGAATGGAAGCTAACAGCTGTTGAGATTCAACGCTTCGTAAATTACGTTGGGCCTAATAATAACATCAACGCGAATCCAAAAGAGAGTTTTGTCGTTGATGACGACACGATCACAACAATTTCGGCGGAGTGAGTCACGATCAAGGTTCTTCACTCGCTGACTCATCGACCGCTGAAGTGCTTATTTCGAGGTTTGCCTTTTTGCTGTCTCGCTGCAAACTGCAATAACTTCCTCGTACGTCATCTGCTCCAATTTTTTTCAACCACGCGCTGCACCGTCGCCATCAAGCACGTTTCCTTCTTCGAAGCAGCCAAGAAAAAAGCAAAGAGTGAAAGAAGAAAACACACGAAGGCATGCTCAAATATAATTCACTCCCTCGTTCCGCATGGCACTTGACGCCCACATAACGGTTGAGTTTTCGCTCTCCTCGTCATTGCTTCTAATATATTTTGGATGAGATTTCGCGAGGATTTACTTTAAATTGCGATTAAGAGAGAATTTATTTTTGGGTGGTTCAAGATAAGATCAAAGCCCGCCATTATGATCGTATGCCGGAGCGGATGAATAATTTAAGACATGACAACATCTCAACTTGGATGGAACTCTAATGTGATGTAAACATTGTGCAACTACCAGTGAGGTCGATGAAAAGAGATTTTTAGCGAAAATTGTGAGTTTTGTCGTGAAAGAAAAGTCTTTGCAAAAGCCACTCAACCCTTGTGGCATAAAAATGCCACTAATAAGCTTTTCTGGAAGCTTCAATCGCTTTTGGCATCGTTTCGCCAGACTTGAAGACTCCATCGCAACATTTCCTGTAAATCTTCGCAGAAGAAAAAGTCAATTACAGTCGAGACAAAGATGTCCCAAATGGGTCGGAGTCAGTGATTCATCTTATTCAAATCGAATTTCGGGGAACCTTTCCAGCGAAAAAACATTTCGTTTTCTCGCCAACTTTAAAAATAATAATTCGTTGTTTTTATCAACCTGTCGACGCTTTTAATCTAGCCGTTCATTCATGGCTTCTCAGTGACTCACTTAATTTTATATTTTTTCGGAAAACTCATTTTTGCGATTTCGCAATCAAAACTCGTCATCGGCGATAATTTTAAGTCTCACTAAAGTGGTAGCAGCGAGATTTTCAGCCAATGAATTCAGCCCAAAAGAATTCAGTTAATGAACAATGCAAATGTTGCTATGAATATTTAAAGAGGCAATGAATGCTGTTTTAATCATCGCCCGATGAATGCTTAGAACGAAATTAAACGAAGCCATTAACCAAGTGGGAAGTCCTTCAGAGCGAGTCAATGTTGATTCAGGAGAAAGCTCTTCGGGAAGTTCCAAATTGATTCGCAATAATCCGACGCAGAATTTGTTCGAGTGCAATTTTCAAGTTCTTAGAAATTCACACTCGGAGATTTTTTTGTTTACTTTAGCTTAATGCGGTTGAATTGTGGTCGACAGACTTTCTGTCTTCGAAAATTCAGAGGATTTCACGGTGTTCCGTTAAAAGTTACTTTGTTAGAGGCGACCGCTTCGTGATTTGTGAGGTTTCGTCAAACTATTTCAGCATTAAAAAATTTCCGGGTAAACTAAAAAATCTGAAACACTATCAACTGTGACTGACAGTTCCTGTTAAAAAAAACTGAAGCAACTGAAGTGACTGCTTTGTTAAGAAATGAAATTGGATAATCCCCATTTTTAACTTCATGCCAAAAGTCTTGCCCTGAAGAAGGAACCAACGAACCAACGACTCGTGTCAATAAGTTTATAAGCTCAGTTAATCCGGAACTTTTGATTTGTAGCTTCGCAAAACGTGCCGTCGCTGACCTTCATACCGAACGATTCACATCAGTGTTGTGCGTTTCTTCGTCGACTGCCGCATGGTTAGAGTATAAGTGTAATTAGCACGGTCCAAGTATGTGTAATGAAGTAAGAAAACTACCCACGTGAAGTGGTCTTCGCACTCTTGCATCACCAGACTCGAAGGAAGAAGGAAATTTCGAATTTATTTCATCACCAACTGGTTCGCATCTGTAAGCAAACAAGCAGCGTTTAGTTCTGAAAAATATTTGCATTAATGACGCCGAATCGCTAGAAAGGGCAATGCGCACGACGACAAAAGGAAAATTTATCGCGAATCGTCAAACAATTTTCTTCGCCCGGCGCCTTGTTTAAAATTATAACAAAAAAAAGAAAAAAATACCGAGAAAAAAATTAAACGGCACGTTGTTCATCCATACACTGGTAGTAACGAGCGAGAAGCCAAGAAGAAGTCGAGAAAAGCCAGCCAGCAACAAAAAACAGTTGCTTCGCGGGATTGCACATACACTAATGAGTTATTGGCACAGTTTTTTTTCGTCGATGCTTCTTCTTGTGCCTCCCGCGCATTTATTCGAAACTTATTACAGTTTTCCTTCATTTTCGACCGTTTTTCTTCTCGGCGACACTTTAAAGTCCATTATATTGGTGCGCGCTTGTGTTGGAGCCATTGCCATTGATTGGACTTTATTAGTTTATTTAATCCTTCCTCGTGATTTCTTTTCACACGATCTCAATATCGCGGTGGGACCTCGTTCAACGATGACTGACACTTGCCAGTCGTTAATTTGTCCCGTCTTTGTACTCTCTTTCGCAAAGATTACGCCCGCTGTCGCAGAAGAAGATCAAATTTTGAAACTCTTCGTGCCTCCGACAATTAATGTGTTTTTTTAGTGTTTATCAACAAACATCGCCGAATTAATTGCACGCCTTTCAATTTGTTTCGTCTCTTCCCCACCTGAAACGAGACCTTTCATTAAATAAAACAAACTTTGGCTTGGCTCGGGCTTCACGGTGGCTATTTTTATGTCTTTGCTACTTTAAAATCTAAATTTAATGTTTATTAATAGAAGAAAATAAGAAAAAAGTTTAAAACGGTAAAGAGACAAAATTGAAAAAGAAAAGTCGACGTGGTTCTGGGGCTGTAACGAGGGTTGGTTGGATTTAGTTGTCTTATGAAGTCATCATTCATTAAAAGCCTCCAAGCCAACCGCCGAACCACACAATGTTACAGGTGCCAGGCCTGGGGTCANNCTTTCATCATTTTTTACTTTTCAAATAAAAAATTCTTCAATTCAATTCAATTCATTAAAAGCAGCGTCAAGAATCAAAGTTTGACACTTAATTCATTAAGAAATGTTGACGTCATTGACCCTTTATGCTTTCATTCACCACCCAACTCCACCTGTTCGCAAGCCTTTATACTGCCACCGCCTTCAGCTCGTACTTCTGCACATTCCGCCTGCAAAAAGCCGACCTGAATCACCTGATAATTGTCACGAGTGCATTAAACTCGAATGCAAACACTTGAATTCTCTTTCGTTTCGGCTCCGGCGACTGCTCTAAATTTAATGAGCTGTGCAAATAGCCGCGATACTCGAGAATCATTAACGAAAATGACAAAGCCGCATCATCTTCGGTGCGTCTCGAGTGCTAAATCATCGGATCGTTGAGTTGTGATTGGGTTATGCAACGAAGGAGCGACGAGTGCGCGAGACTCAGACTAATAATGAAACGGCGAAAGTAGGTGAAGTTGATAAAAAAGAAGGACACGCCAGCTCTTTCATCGCTCAGTCGAGTTTGTTTGCATTTTTCGACGACAATAAACGACTCGAATTGCAATCACCCGCGAGCTCGTGACGATAATTCGCGAAACTTGCACCATTCTTCTCGGGGCGGCGCAGAAAGGAAGCATGTGGGCCATAAAGCGAAAGCCGTAAAGTGTGTAAAATTACTTGCGTAAACACTCGTTTCGTGTGTATGAGATAGTAGAGTGGAATTTCCATTGATGATCGCTTTGATTCTCATGAATGAAATTAGAAAAATCCCTCAAGAATCAACAACTCCCACCACGGCTTGCAAAAAAATCAAGCTCGGCGAAGAAAAGAAATTAACAAACCATAATTTTTATCGCTACATGTGAATCACCGGACTCACCTTGTGAATACTAATTCACACAAATCCATCTTCTTGACGATATGCAGTGTTGAGTTGTTTGATGAAAATCACGTTTCGCGAATGAATGAATGAATCACATCAGCTTCGTTACGAGTTGTCGAACTAGAAAATGGAATTTAGTTTGGATTTCCAACATTCCTGATTATCCAGGGCGGCACAAAGACCATAAATGTCTCTCTTAACTTCTTATTTCACAGACAATTGCGCTGTCTCATTAAGTCTGTAGAAGGAGAAACGCAGATTTGAGCAGTAAGTGTAGCCATAATTAGACACTGAACGAACTGGTAGGTCTACACACGCAAAAGTGCATACCTGACCATAACCGGTGCCAGTTCGATAAATAGAAATTGGAAGAATCCACGTCGGAAATTGCTACCTAAAGTGACTAATTGCGACTTTTCGTAGACGCTCTAAATTTTTGCAGCGCCTGCACGCAGCCAAAGACGTCCTAAATGCTTGCTAATTGAAATGCGGTGTTCTAGATCACTAAAAAGCGTTTTCACGAAGCCATTAAGCTGACAAGACTGGAAATTTATTACGAGCAAAATTCCCAAAAACGTTCGCAACGGAAGGGTCTCCGGCGGTCGTGATGCTCGAGCAAACAAAATAGCAATTCATCACGTCTGGCGTCACATCGTAATAAAGGTTGACATCCACTGACATGCTAGAATCAATCATTGGTGCAATGAAACGGGGCGTGATGTGTTATCAATATGCCGCTCGAGACATTTCCTCATCGCGAGAACTTCAGTGAAACTCGCGAAGAATAAAAAATGTTGGTCAAATCATTAAATTTTTTGTTTGATAACAAAAAAAATTGTTCGCTGAAAGTGATAGCTGCTATCAGAGGTTGTAAAAAATCAGAAAACACGCGTCGTCAGAACTGGCAAAGCTTTTTTTGGGCCAAAAATTGCAAGTTGGGTAACGACGAGGTCTTCGAATTTAATCGATTACAACACCGAGTTCGATCGGCGTCGACGATTACCGACGCCGAACCACGTTGAGTATCAACTTGTTATCGCCAGTTCAAACTAACAAAACAAAAATTGTTGTGTTTAGCTTTTTGTGGCTCTTATGCCAAGGTCGCTTCGTGAATTTCCGTTTTATCTCCACCGTCGTAGCATAAAACTTAAAGTTCTCTCTGCGTCTGACTGAGAAACAATTCAAGTAAAAAATTAAAAAAAAAATATTTAAAAATATTTACAACCACGGCATCTTACTCGCTACGTAATAGACGACGACGGAAAACTAAAGTGATCGACGAGATGTTTTTCCCTTTGAGTTCGTAATTTACGCAGTTTGGCGCTCAGTTCAGCTCGCATTGAGAGCGCGATCAGCGAGATCGCGGCTTGTTTTTCGAGCCAATTGATAGGAAATTTATTATTCAGAGGAAAAGCGAAAGTTGGACGCGAGAACAAAGACGAGCTTTGCGAAGTCTGATTGGTCGTCAGAAGGATTAAAAAACAATCGAGTCGGTAACCTTGAGACAGTCTCGCGTCTCATTGTTATTGCGGGGGCTTCTGAATGAAGCCGAAAAGTTGTAAATAACGAGAAACTAGCTCAATTCAGCTCAAAAAAAACTATTTTTTGAATTAAAAATGTCTGCATTCTTAAAGCTGCGTGTTTCAAGGTTCAAGTACAAATGTCCAGGCTTCACTTAGCACACTTTTTAGTTACTCAATCCCAAACGAGATGTAATAGACAAACACGAACGGTGGAATCAGCAGCTTCAATTCTAATTGATAGTGACAACAATTGAAGCATTTTGAAGCCGCAGAGACTTGGGCAATTACTGTGTCGAAAATAGAAGTTGCAAATATTGAATTACGGGCGATATGGAGAACGGTGCTCATACTACGACTCTTGAATTAGAGGGAATATGTGATGGCGTTCATTGTTCGCTGTTTTGCATTCCGCGCAAATCTTGAATTCAAACGAAAACGGAACAACAAGCTGCTTTTAGCTAACGAAAACAGCCCTGAATTGAAAGCGATAAGCAAGCTCAAGCGTTTCACTTGAAACCTAGAGAAATGAATTTGCTTCATAAGCGGAGAGATGTGAATGACCCGATGATCTTGTCAGCGATCATATCCGTTGCATCATCCCGGAAAGCACGTCTCGGTTGATCGGGGGGCCTTTAAACAGAATCAGAAATGTAAATGCGTTCGAAATGCGCAGCTTAAGTGACCTTGGGTCGAGCGTTCGCTACCGAAACACAGGCCGAAACACTTTTCCGTTATGAATCCGAATGGTGATGTTTGTTCCAGTTCAAAAATAAATTTACGAATTTAAATTGATGAGCACGAAAATATAACAACACAGAAAGCGCTTCAATTGATTAATTTTTTTTATTGAATGAAAACGCTGAGTGAAGCAACGAGGCACAACGAAACGATTTTTACACGCGGGGGCGGCCGTGTCTGGTGATCGCGTTTTTCTTGGTTCTGCGATATTTTTTAGAGACAAAGAATTGCAATGATACCATCTAGAAAAAGCATCGACACTGATCTTGAAATTTGTGAAATTTAAGTTTTCTTCCGCATATTTTAGACGACCTGGAAGAAAACTTTGAAAATCACCGAAAAGCTCTTGACTTCCAATCATTCAAGCTTGTCCAAGAAGGTTCAACACCCAGTGATGTTTATGTTTTGGCTATACCACCCCCTTGAATCTCCGCAACTCTCTGCCATAAATATCTGCGTCCTGGCGCCTTTGTGTTTGTGCTGCCTGCATTTGTAGCAGCAGTGTCAAATTTCACTTCTCCTAAAAGCGGCGGTCGATATGTGCGCCTTCACATGATTTCTCGCGTAGTTGGAGCGCCAGCTCGATAAGATAATGAATTTAAAATACGTTTTATTTTATTTCGGTCGAAATTGAATGAATGAAGTCGAGGTTGTTATCAGTAGCCAGGCAGTGTGTGAATCACAATCGCTACTAAAAAATAACAATTAAAGTTGGAAGCAGCGTCGGAGATTTCATTTGTTTGTTCACCTTGGCATTCCAAAGTGCTTCTATTTACTGATAATGCAAACAACACGCCTGCCTCGTCTCAAAGCAAAGTGCAGTGCGCATCGAGTCGCTTTGAGATCTCGAATTTCCTCGTGAAAAGTAAATCTTCACACCTCGCTTGACATCGGCGGTTGCGAGGGGAGAAACGCCAAATAAATTGCGAGAGAAGGCACGTCCAATAGCAGAATTATCAGCATGCGACGTTAATTGGCCGGCGACATTGAGCAACATTTGATCACAGATAAACGGAGTTGACTTTGCTTTGAGGCAATTTTTTCCCGATTTCTGATTTGTTTTCTTGCTTATAGAGATTTCTAAATATTTATTTTAAAGTGTCTCATGCCGCACTGACTTTCTGCTGAAGTCCGAGTCGTCGCTGTGTGCGATCTGAGATTTATTGAATAAACATTGAATCCAATACGCGTCATAACATTTCGCGTTTTAGCGACGCTTTTCGTACAAAATCGCTACGATGAAATGTCGTTTAAGATTTGATTCGGGATCAGGGACGGTGCAAAGGTTTGGAATCACTACGAAAAGCTTAGTAACAACTCCAAAGCGTTGATTGTCGGTGATCTCTGATTTCAAATGTCTTTAAGTCGACAAATTGGCCTATAAATCTTGAGTTATTAGATAGGCGCGCTGTCACACGTTCTCCGAAACTTGTTTGAAGAAAGCAGCTGTGAAGGGCGTGTTAGGTTCGCAGGCCCACTGTCAAGTCGGAGAATGAATGACATTTCCATAAATTCCGTGAATATTCAAGTAAATTTTTGTTTATAGCATCAGAACTAACCAGACTTAATTCGAAGCTTCTAGAATCCCATCAGAACAGCTTTCTATGCCTGGCCTTGGCGACAATCACGCCGGCAATAAATTACAACCCCTTAGTCGCAAAATTTTATAGCAAAACACATTCAAATTCTCGAGTTCAGTCTTCGCAATATCGCTCGACCAACTGCATTGATTCAATAGCAGCGTGTCGCTTTCTCAGACGTCAGCCACGGGGTTTTTATTAATCGAAGCACATGTTGTTGATTCTGCTTAATAATTGATAACGTTTCTGGTGTTCTCGGCCAAGGTTTTTCGCTGCTTTTTTATTTCTTGATCAATTGCCAAAATTTGCGGGATCTGTGAATTAGTGCTAGCACATTAGTGGTCTGGCGAACTTTTGTGCCAATTTGCGATAATCATTGACGAAGCGTGTCGCCGCCTAATCTCCACAATGCCTTTATTTATTTTCATTTCTCGAAGCTATTAAAAATCGGTAAATAATGACTGCACATGTATGAAAAGCTGAAAAAACATTTTCTTCGATTTTAACGACTCGGGACGCCATACGTAGGTGCACATCGTGTGTGAAGCGACAATTTATTTACCGAATAGATTTCGAAGACGACACAATGACAAAACGTCCATCAAAAACCAATCAAGAGATGTTCAAAGGAAAGTTCTCGCTGACGACCTCGAATCGTCTCCGTTTAACTGTCGATGCTCGCCGAAAATAATGCCTGAAGGTTGCGTCGGAATCAACTGTTGCATAGAATGACGTTCGGTTCCACTTGTTAGCGCAATAATTCAACCATCTGACTTGCCACCCGCGCTCATTATTATTCCTCGAGACTTTGTTTACCATCAATAAACTGCCTGCTCGAGGCGATTTTGTCACTCTGAGTAATTCATCGAGTGTCGCTTTCTTGACAAAGGCGAGTTTTTGCGTAGCGGTCATGCGTGTGTTGTTGACGACTGATTCATCAGCGAATCTCCTTTTCGTCAACGCTCAGCTTGAGACACTTTTAGAGATAGTGATCCAACCTTGAACAAGCCGAGCCGGCCGTCTGTCGTTGGGTTTCACACATGTGCAAATGAAATTTCAATATCAGGTGCTGAAAGGCGTGAGAGCGAGCTTGATAGACGTTTGTCTTCTACGTCACGCGAAATGCGTAAAACTTGAATGGAAGGCTCGTGTGTGCTTGTCTATTAATAGATGCTGAAAGATTTACGACTGCTTGATTGCTGTTCAATGTGCAACATGATTTCGCTACATTAAATTCAATTGGTTGCTTTGGGATGAGGTTGTGGAACGGGGAAGGCATCGAGTTAAGAATAAGTCAAAGGTTTTGACTAGAATTTTAGTTACAGCTTCGAAACTCAAAGATTTTCAAGCCAACGTTTCAAGCACTTTTTAACGTCAATCATCCAATTAGTATTGACTTCCTGCCCTTAACCCTGACTTCAAGCTTGTGCAACCCGACACATTTGATTTATATGACAACTGAACTAACATTTCCTTCTGTTTTCTCTCAGGTGGAGCAGCGAGATGTACCCGGCATCGATTGCGCCCATTTGGCAATGGACACCGAGGAAGGTGTCGAAGTTGTATGGAATGAGGTAACGTCATCGCGTGACTTCCAGATCAGTTCGCATAATTAAAGCATATCATTTACAGGTTCAGTTTAGCGAGCGCAAAAACTTTAAAGCGCAAGAGGAGAAAATCCAAACGGTTTTCGAGAATTTAACACAGCTGGAGCATCCCAACATAGTCAAGTTTCATAGATATTGGACTGATACGCATAATGATAAGCCTAGAGTGAGTTGAGAGATGAGCGCAGCAGGTGTTTATGACGGAGAAGCACAAAAGCCATGTTTTATGGGCTCAAGCATCGATTTTCACCTGAGAGCTTGCCAAGTCGCTGCAGAACAGTGCTTTCTTGTGTTTGTCCGATGTTCACCAAATCACACCTGCACGTGAACACAAATTTTAACGTAATTTTCGTTTCAGGTAATTTTTATAACCGAATACATGTCGTCGGGTTCTCTGAAACAGTTTCTCAAGCGAACGAAACGGAATGTTAAAAAGCTACCATTGCAAGCTTGGAAGCGATGGTGCACACAAATTTTATCAGCACTTAGGTGAGTTGCACGGCCAGCCTTTCCCCGAACAAGCGGTAACCTGTCGTTTTTTTGCAGTTATTTGCATTCCTGTACCCCGCCGATCATTCACGGCAACCTTACCTGTGATACAATTTTTATTCAACATAATGGTTTAGTTAAAATTGGTAGTGTAGGTAAGAATATCATCACAGCCCTATTAGAGACTGGCGGTTAATTAACAAATTATTTCGACACTTTTAGCGCCCGATGCAATAAATCATCATGTGAAGACGTGTCGGGAGAATATCAAGAACATGCACTTTATCGCGCCCGAGTATGGTGCCGTTGCCGTTAACGCTATTGCCAGCAGCCTCACGCCCGCCATCGACATCTTCTCGTTTGGCATGTGCGCGTTGGAGATGGCAGCGCTGGAGATTCAGGGCAACGGCGACTCCGGCACGATGGTCACGCCCGAGAACATCCAAAGGACGATCGAGAGTCTCGAAGAGGGTCAACAGAAGGACTTCATCGCCAAGTGCCTCAGTCACGATCCCGCTGAACGACCAAGCGCGAAAGAGCTTTTATTTCATCCGCTGCTGTTCGAGGTTCACTCACTGAAGCTTTTAGTGGCGCATTGCCTTCTAAATACAGCACGTAAGTTCATAAATGTTATCATCGTCACTCGATACTTACAACTCTGCTTTCAGCTAACTTCTCAGAAACAATAACCGATGAAATGATGCGACGCAGATACAAGCCTGATGTCGTTCTCGCCGACATTCCTCGCGTCAACGATCCAGTTGAATTTAAATTGGCCGATGTTCCCGCTGCTGAAAAGCTCGAAAAGTTCTTAGAAGATGTTAAGTGAGTAGAAGTCAGCCGCCCACTGGTCGGGAGCTTCTTTTTAACACGTTTCCGCTATATTTTAGGTACGGCATTTACCCACTCACGGCATTTTCAGCACGCCAGCCGCCCACGCCCCGACCTCGTGCCGTTTCACCCGAGACGGCCGAGTCGGTGAAGTCAGCGTCACCCGAGCCCTTGGACATTGAGTCAAGAAAAGTTGTGAATATGATTTGTAGTGTTAAGCCGATCGAGAATAGCAGTGAACTACTGGTAAGGGTTCTGTTCGCCAACACCACCCGGTTGAATCTCGACTGATTGCAGTTTTTTATCTTGCAGATGACAATACTTTTACGGATGGACGATAAAATGAATCGTCAACTCACGTGTCAGATATCACAAGATGATACAGCGATAGCCTTATCACACGAGCTCGTGCATTTGGGTTTTATTAACGATGTAATTACATTTCGCGACAATGTGTCACAACTTACTCACACCCATTACTTCTAGAATGATCGCGAGAAGATTGCTAGTATGATCGAAGACACGCTTCTACAAACGACTAAACAGCAGCAGCTTATGGGCGCAACGAGGCTGTCGACCGGCGATGGCCATCCCATGCCGGTTCCAATACACACGACCAGTTAGTAGACGAATTCACAAACATCTTTACTTGATTTTTGCTCCCACACTTTTTTGTTGTAAAACATTCTGTTGAAAAAAACGAACCAACTCCCAACGCACCACCATTCGAGGTCAACAATCACTTATCCAGCTCCATCCTAAGCAAAATATATTTTATGTTGTCGTTAGACACTAATTATTCAAACGATTCCCTTCCAAGCCCGTATGCAGTCACATCTGAATGTGGGGTGCGACGACGGGTAGGCAATGAACGGACGTAGGAGTGGTTGCAAGGGTGGCTGCCCTTGTTGATCAAGCATTGCTTTCCCTTCTCGTCCCTCCCCACGGATGACGCACACAATCAGATTTGCAAAATGTGTTCATTTCACGTAAATTTTCTTGTTTAAGTAGATCAATTCTCCAGTTCTCTTTCCTTTCTTAAAAAAACAAAGCAAAAACACGAAACGTTTGTGAAAGAAAAGATGAAAAACGATTATTTAATTTGTGTATAAAAAGAAGAAGAAAATAACAAGAAAAAGTTGGACGAAAATTCATTTTAAACGGGCATTTTATTATTTCATGGATGCGGTTCTTTTGTACATTTTATTTCACTGATTTGTGCACACATTTTTCATTGCACCCGGAGCTTTTACCTTTGTTCGTAGTGAGGCAAAGTCTCGTAGTTGAACTCTTTGGTTTACCTTTTTGACCTTTTTCTGGGACCAGAAAAACTGTGACAAAATTGTTTCCACAACTCGAATTGTCCTTTTCGCAGGCATTGAGCGTAGTTGGACAGTGGCTGACGAATCACCCGGTGGAACTGAAACAACGACAATTTTAAACGATATTTCGAGCAGTGACGCATTGACGACGGTCCATGTGAACGATCGAGCCTAGGAGTTACAAAAAGTGTCGCCAATTACGAAACCTGTGCTAATTGGTGTTCTATTTAAATTTCTCTAGCGCAATTCAGTCTCCCTATGAGATGCTAACAGAGACGAGTCTCTCTCTAGATCAACATGATAAGCTTCGACATACCTTTGACTACATCAACCAAACCTTTGTGAAGTTGACAAATTCCCAAGATTATCTCCAAATTTCGAATGTGTTCAAAATTTTAATAAAAAAGATGAAGAAATTTATGTTTTAGTGTTTAGGCCACCCATAGAATGAACTTTGGGGACGATGATAAGTTACGTCACGATTGAATTTAATCAAAAAATGTTCGGTCAAATCTTGACATCGCTTACAATCGCCCCCATCCAATAACCGGAAAGAAAATAAAACTTTGCGACGAAAAAGCAGTCAATGAGAGTATCAAAAAGTTGAATTGAGAGAAAATAGAAACTTCGCCGATCCAGTTGAAATCACCAGAAACAAGATGTACGTGCTAGAAGAAATAAAGAATAACAAATGTAAACGCTTTCTTATAAAAGCTTAGAGGTTAAGGACTTAGAGAATTCATGAGCTAAATAAACCAATCCTCGACGGCCCCATCACATTCTTTTCTCTCCCCCCATGAAGTCGTATTAATAATTGATGTAATTTATTGTATGAGGATGATTGATAGGACACTAAGTGAACATTTTAGATGTGCATTGTGCTGCAAAGCGAATGAGCTTGCACAGTGATGCAAATTAAATTGAAATAAGTTAAGGTTGACTGACTGTTTTTTCGCGCTGTGAAGCACACAAAATGAATCATTGATATAAGTAAAAATCGCCAAGAACTTTGAATGAATTTCAAGGAGTGAAGTTGCTTGAACTTTTTTCGTTTTTAAGTAGTGAATGGGAAGTAAATTTTATCAACATTTTAGAAAAGCTTTTGTTCAATAGTTTAAGAAGCTGGTTGGGGTAATCTCATGAGCGATGTCACAAGTTATTTAAGTTAAGAAGGAAACGTTAAACTTTGAAAGCTTCAGAAAGCTTTAAAGCTTCTTTGAAGATCCTTCAAAAGTTTTAAAATTTTAAAGCTTCTTAAAAGATCCTTTAAAAGCTCTAAAGCTTCTTAAGAAATCCTTCAAAATTGAAGCTTCTTATAACCAAAACATCTTGACATCACTGTCGAACGACTCCGGCAAGAATTTCTCTTATAATTTGCGAAAAAAATCACTCGCAACTCAAAATTACTTGAGTCACAATAAAATTGATTAAGAATGTAAAAATCTTCCGAAACAAAACTCAAAACTCTTTTTTAAATGGCAAATGTTTCTCATTTATTTTTGATAACGTGAAGACAACTGAATTCAAATATCTTCTAATTTTCCTTTTCCAAGAATTCAAGACGAATCCTCAATAAAACGGTATCTGAAATGTATGATAATAGCGGATAAAGTAAATTTTAAACATAAAGTAAACAAATCAGTGCTTACACGGCTCTGCAAATCATTTAACATCAGGACGGCATTTTCTCTCCCCTCAATATACCCTTAAAATACACACAAAAATCATAGACCTACAAAATGCTATCCAATTAAGTCATATAAGTGAAAAATAGCTTGAAATTTATAAACATTAAAAATAAAAAATGAAGAAAAAGCTTATTTTGCAAAAAGCTAGTCATATCTTGAAAAGAAAATCCCAAAAACCTCAAGATGGTCAAATTACTTCAGAAATTCAATCCAGAAATCATTTTCACGTGATTAAGCTTATGATTTATGGCGTGCAAGAAAGTGTCAACCATGAGTGAATGGAAACGAAAGGCATAAATACTCATAAGAAAAGAATTTCATTATCAAAATAATGGAAAAACTTATCGGTGTGTTCATTGGGTTCCCTGACAGCAACGACATTCACCTACGATTTCGCTGCGGAAATCCAAAAATCCAAAATTGGCTCAAAGATTGTGAAAATTCGACAAAATGTTTATTTTTATGACGCAAACTATTTCAATTAAATTTGTTTTCTACTTGGTAAAGGGGATGCTTGTGTGGAATGTGACTTTTTACTTGTTTATCAACTTGAACTTCGCATTCACGTTTAAACTACTTCAAGTGTCTACTTAAAAACTATTTTCTTTAAAGCTTTTGATAACATTAATGCTTTCAACAATATATAAGCTTTAAACAACAGTGAAGCTCGAACTTTGAAGCTTTATTAATCCTTTTTGAAGCTTTCAAAAGCTCAATCATTTGTCGCATTCAGCACAAACAACCCCACATAAAAGTTCAATTAAAACATAGTTTATCCACTTCAACGGACGCATCAACTTAGTTTATTCACTTCAACGTAAAAGTTGCATTTGATCCTTTAAGTTCTAGCTTAAACGCAGTCACCGTATAAATATGATCAGAATCACAGACAAAAATCCTTAATTGTGAAAGCTCTGGAAAAAGCATAAAAGTAAATAAATAAAGCTGTATAAATAAATAACTTTGTAATTTAGAGAAACAATTACAGTTTATGAAAGTGTGATAATTTTTTTAAAGATGATGTTGAATAATCATGAAACAGAATGCAAAAATCGCAAGAAATTCCTCAAGAATTGTGAAGAAAAGCTTACGAAACGGATCGATTTGAACAAAGAAAAGTTTTTTCATTTGAATTCAATCAAACTTTGTGCAACGACTCAAAATTTATTTTCTCTTATGACATGCAAAAATGAACTGGATTGACAGAAAAGATTTTCTTCAACTTATTTTCCAGCAGAAAGTCTGTGCGTATTGCGATTTAGTTTCTTGTTTTATAGTTTAGACAATAGAAATTATAAAATGAAAGGAAAAATGAGAAAATAAAGAAAATTTTCTTAAAAAGCCGAAAAAGTTTGTTGTTACTTGGCTTGTGGACTTCATTTCCAGTGCCATCAATCCAGGATGTTCATCAACTCGCGAAGTCCCATTTCGAAGATGGAACTGCCAACGTGCATGCTATTCGGTTTCAAAAACTGGAAGTCGCCATTGCAGTTGTTGCCGCCTCTGTCATATACCCGAAGGTAGTCTTGATCATCCAGGTCGTCACCATCGAGTTTGTTGTCCCCGACTTCTTCCATCAGCGGGAATAAAGATCCGAAAATTGTTGGCGCGCAGTATTGTCTCAAGTGGCGCTTCAGCTCGTCCATTCGATATCTATCGTCGTTTGTGTCATAAATCCCGCCGAGATAGTTGCCCATACACGGTGTGTTGTAAATAAAGACAATTCTCAAGTTGTTCAAGAAATTGAACAGATTTGGTGCTGCGGTGCTGATTGGATTGTCGCTGACATCCAGAAATTCTAAATCAGGAGTGAATTCAAACAGATTTTCTCGCAAGTTCATCAGCTGATTGTTCTTTATGACCAAGAACAGAAGTCTTCGATACTTCAAATCTGTAGACGTGATGTCTCTCAGTTGAACTCGAACTAGTGTCAGCACAACAATCTCTGAGAAGAACGGTGACAGTGAATAGGGAAGGGCCGGGATGTACTGATTCTCAAAGCTCAAGTAGCCGATGTTGCCGAGACTTTTCCCTGGTTTGTGATGTCTTGACACTCCCACAACTCGTTGGTTGGAATCGCAATTGCGTGACAATCGACCATCACATCTGTAGACATCTGTTATCAAGGGCTGCGGGTATTTGCTGTTGCCGAGGATCCCAAAATCGTATAATTCGTAATTGCATTCGACAGTCACTGCGTCACAGAGATTAAAAATTGTCGGAAGAACTGCGATGAACAGAATGAAATCCATCTCTTAGGGTTTTAGATTTGATTAAAGTGCTGTTGACGTGTCGATAACTTTTCAAGCACTCAAACATCGACTTGAAAAACATTTTGATTAAGTATCGCAAAACGAGAAAATTTGTTTCTGTCAGTTTTCTTTGAAAACCGTGAATAATTAAAACATTTCTTTTTACTGAAAAAAACGTTCGACATGTCGATGTGAAAATCTTTCGGGGAAACTTTCAGTTAACTTGAACTTCTGATTGATTCAACAAGGAAGTAAAGAAGAATTTTCGAATTCAACAGCAACGATTACACCGAGATTGGATTAACCATGAAATGAAAATCATTTCAAGACCACAACGAGCCCGACTCTTATCTTCATCTATGCGTGTGCTTCATCGCGTGAAATTGACTCTGATAATGCATACGCGGTGACCATTTAAAATCGTCCTTGACAATTTTCGGATTTGAAACCAACTCATCCAATTGGAAAACCCTGAAATTCTCGTCAAAAAGTTGTCAATTTCAAGGCCCTAACATTATGCAAGAACATTTAGTCTCAAAAACTTGCGTGAAAATTCTCTGGCGCTCTTCATTTACACCGTGGACACCAGTGAGTTCATATCGTTTTGAGTTGACAAAAATAATTGGAAATGTTCCAAATGTAAGCTTTTGTCAAGCTTTTTTCTGATCAACAGTGACCTTTCTTTTTTGTCCAGCAAACTTTGCGGGCTGTTCGCTATCATCAGCATTGTTGCAGCCACTGAAGTGCCTGGGATTGGGAATTGTCCACGCGTTTCAATCTTTCAGAACTTTGATGTTTCGAGGTTCTTTGGAAGGGTGAGTGGTCAATTGTGAATCTTTTCGTAAGATAATTCGAAGTTCACGATTCTAGTGGTATGAGATCTGTGCCTATCCGAATAAGCTGACGATCGGTGGTAGTTGCGTGTACTCAACCTACGCCTGGTCAACCGGCAACGGAATTACTGTCTATAACAAGCAGATCAGCTTGGGAAAGGAGAAACAGTACCTAGGAACAGCGACTGTCGTCAGCAACGGCGTTTTGGGAGTGACTTATCCAGCTTATCGTGATTATTTCAATTCAAACTTAAGAATCCCAGTTAACGAAATAGTTTTAGCCAAAGCCAACGCTTATTACAACATTCTGGATACGGATTACGAAAACTATGCTGTTATATTCAGCTGTAACAACTACTACGGGCTTGGTAATTGCACGTTTGCCTTCATAAAGTGTGAAATTATTTTTTGTCCCTTTAGTGAATGGCAAGAACGTTTGGGTGCTCGCTCGTCGAAACGTCCTTGAACAGCAGTACGTTGATCGTGCCATGGCCGTTCTCGATCAGAACAGTCTGAACAGGATGTTCCTGACGCACACGGTGCAGAACTGTATGGAAAGGCCAAAATATTAGTCAAGTCTGCTCACTACCCTGTGATTTCATTCCATCATCTAACTGCAAGCGCTTTTTCTGCCCAAATTATAGTAATTTGCCACTGATAGCACCGCCTTTTTTGTATCAAAATATATTTTACACGAAATAACATTATAAAAAGTTTTCGTTATCGACAACACTTGCGACTGTCCGGTTGTTCTATTTATTGTCAACATTTCAACGACGGTTGGAACAGCGATGGATTTGAGGTTGTGTTTGATTTTTATTGTCGTCGTTGAGTTGAAAGCTAATCTCAAACCAGCAAACCAACGATATCAAATTCCCGATTGTAAAAATTCTTTGGTCAAAGCAGATTTTGATCTGTCAAGGTTTCACGGTGTTTGGTACGAAATTTTCGCGTATCCGTTCGTGCTGACTTCAGGTGGCAGATGCGTCGCTTTGACTTTCTCGAGTGAAGTTGAGAACAAATTCACTTTGCTAAGCATTTCAGTGCAGAACGGAATATCAAGCCGAATCATGGGAATGGGGGAAGTGGAAGCTCCTGGAGTTTTGTCAGTGACATTTCCTGCTTATCGTAAGTGAAATTACTGTCGTCAGTTCAAATTGATGTTAAAAATTCTATTCAAGCTTTATGCAACGGCTACTTTGAGATCATCGATACTGACTACGATCATTTTGCTGTCATAACAACGTGCAACTTACCCTGCAGTGCTGGTAATGCAAGAAATGTCTGGATTTTAAGCAGAACACATGAGTTACATCCGAATTTTGTGGTGACAGCAATGAAGGCACTAAGTGACAATGGAATTGATCTTAATCCTTTGTCGAAAACAGTTCAGAACTGCAATTATTGAAGCGATGAACGCTAGAGTTTGTTGAAAATGCACATTAAAGAAGAATAAAACACTGCAATCAAAATGATTTAAGAAGAAAAGCTAGAAAGTGAAGTTGTCTCTGTTTAACATATGAATTTAATAAATTTTTAACGGTTTTTTAAAATTCAAAATTCGTCGTTGATCGCCCCTCAAGCAAATTCCGTTCTCTCTGCCTTTTCAACTGCCTTTTCTCTCGAATCTCTTGTCAGTTGCTCGTTTCAAGTCTTCGCGGTCACATCTATATTGTGCCTTGTGTTTTTTATCTTATGTGTTGAACTATGCTTCAAAGAATTGTAAAGAAATAGAATTAGTGGAAGCATCGTGTCCGAGACATCGACAAAAGAAGTTCTTTGGACTACACAAGAAGAGTAACAGTGAAATACGCACGGAATTAAGTGGAATTGGTGAAAACATGAAAGTCGCCTGTGAATTTGAAAAAACTTGTATAATTTAGTGAGAGAATCAGCGAAGTGAGCAACAATAAGTAATAAAATATTCATTCGAAACGTCTTCGGAGCCTGAAGAGTCCGTGATTCGCGAGTGAAGTGCCCTCCACGAGTCCGAAAGCGAGAAGCAGCAAAAAATGTTGCCGAAGGAAGTCAAACACATCGGCGACGGCCTGATACAACTCAACCCCGAATTCCTAAATAAGATTTTGTTTGAGGTAGACATCGAGCAGCACTACGACATTGAGCAAACACCATTCGCCAAGTAAGTGTTCTTTCTGCATCTGCTCCCTGCGTTGCCAATTAACTCGGCGCATTGCAAAATGCAGGCACAGACACATGCACAGCACTATTGACTTTTCGTCGTGATCGAAGTCGGCGATCTCGGAGTGCAATTGCGTCCTTATCATCGGGCGTTGCACGTGAACAAATCTCGGCTCGCAGAAGTTACGCGAATGACTCGCAGCTAAGAATTCCTTTTGTTCGCTAATCACAAGTCGAAGCAGTCGACGTAATAAAGTGCAGCGAATCGCTAATTCTTTAATGAAGCTCACGCTTAGCGTGAATAAGAAGTTTTCAGCCCATTGAGATCCGATTTATGCAACTGCTGGGAAAACTAAACACCAAAGCGGGCCATAAACGATGGAAAACTCTCGAGACGGCCTTAATCGGGCTGATTTCGGTTGACAGAAAGGCTCCGAAGTGGGTCAAGTTTTACTCTCGCCTCTCGTCTCGGTCGCAGTTTCGGGGCGACAGTAAAAAGTTTATTTCTTCTTGATTTTTTGAGAAATTTCGATGCGATGCGGACAGGAAGCAGTAATCGAGTGACTTTTTTCATGCTCGAGACAGCATAAAATCCATCTCATGAGCTAATTTTAGAAATTGGAGTCAGTGAAAACCGAAAAAATTCGGATAGCAGGCAGCATGTTGTCAACAAACAAACACGACGACATGCTGCAGATTGTTTGTGAGTCACCGTGTGCCTGTCGAACAGATGAACCCACGAGTCGAGGAAACGAAATAATATTTGTAATTGAAACAATGTCGCGGCAATGTCGACTTTTGTTCCTGAAACTTTAGTTTGTGACTCCCCGGCCTTCTCTTGCGTTATCAGTCAGAGGTGATATCACTCGCGGTTATCAGGCCAGAGATAAGTTGATTGAAGTTTCTGCTATTCCGGACGGTTGACGTTTCACCTGCTGACGACGCTGATTGCAAAAACTGAACTTTTGACTGGCTTAATGGGCTTGAGATTGCAGTAAAGATGTTTTTGAACGTAATGCAATTGATTGAACGGTTTTTAAGAAAGTGGAAACTTAAATTTTAGATGATTTGCGATAGGCCCGGCACACTTTTCTGCTTGTCATCCCTTCATCAACGCCCATTATCCCAAAATTCGTATCCATTTCGTACCCAAGCGCGCTTAACAGAAGCCGTAACCGCACCTGCCACTCAAGGCACGCTTCAAAACAAGTCAATTTATGAAATTCAGTATTTTCCCCCGAAAAGAATCCTCGGCCACGTCTGTTTCCATTCGTTACTTGAGATCCAGGCAGGTGACGACGATGATCCGAGCTAAACTCAAACAAATGTTGTTTTGAGATAAACTTCAAGCGTTTTTCCTTCGCGAGCCCGCATCAAGACACTTGCGACTTCGAAAACAGCGAAAGCAAGCACAGACAGTTGATTGCTTTTCAATTGACATCAATCGATCCAGAAGCAAACTGATCGCAATTCTGAATTCAGTGAAAGTTTACTTTTCACTTCTCGAATCTCGCTGCCAATGCGCCTTCACTCATCGTTCTTTCTCTTATTTTTGTCCGTTGATCATACGCCGTTAACGTTTGTGAATGTTATCATTCGCACGATGATTCAAACAGAAAAGAGCAAACTTTGTTAGACACTGGCAAGGTCGTTTAACGACTTTTTCCGTTTACGCTTCTTCGCTCCGGGCGTTGTTGCCGTTCATTCAAACGAATCATTCGATTTGACTTGGAGTTTTAAGTTCTCTCAACAAAACCCGACAAAATGTTTGAAGTTGTCCAAGGTTAGAGATCGACGAGCGCGTCTCGACGTTCTTACGGCTTCGACATCACTTGAACTGAAGCTCTGTTGAATTCACCGACCCTTCCTCAATGGGTTCTTTGGCCTCTGAGGCAAGAAACTCCTCGAAATGTCAACAATTGCTCGGTTACATAAGAAACGTGATTTCATTAATTCAACATTGCTGCATTGTTTTATCAAACGGTTGGATAGATCAATAAATTGCCTCGAAGCGTCAGTGCGCGTACATATTTTTCTGTGCCATTAAGCTTTCAAAAATTCAGGTTTTCCATCGAGGGAATCTTTCACTTTACACCCACAAACTTCCTTTTCGCCATTACTTCGACGACTTCTTGACCAGTTTTCGCTCGAAAGCGTTCGATAAATTGAGTTCAGGCTGAAGACGACGAAGAAGACAACGTCGCGGGTGAACGTTCTCGTCATAAATTGACTTATCGAAGGGCAGGGTGGTTGCCAGGGGTTCTTGTAGTTGTAATCGCTGGCTGTTAAGCAACAAACTTGTTCAAAAGTCGGAAACAATAGACGCTAATTGAAGAATCACGAAGCGAAGGTCGCTTTCGACACTCGGAACCTCCACGAGTCCCTTCCAATCGAACCAGGAAATCCAATTGAAACTAATTTCAAGCGAATGCTTCGGTCGAAAGAGACTGGAAAATTCCGCTGCAGTTTTCCCTTATCGCACGGGCCGCATTTGTCGTGCTTCTGAGTGAAAATCAGGTCACGCTCGGCTTGTTCAGCAAATGCAAAAATATTTGAGGAATTTCCATGTCGCTTTGCGAGGTGGAAACGTTTGTCGTTAAGCTTCGAGCTAATTGTTTACTTGGCTTTTCGTTTGTTTTCTTATTCAACAAGCGCTGAGAAATTCTCGCTCCCGCCGTGTCGCCTTAATGAGATGCTTTTCTACAACACTTAACGGTGAACGAGCACATCTCTCGGCACATGTGAAATTTGTTTTCTATCGGAAAGTTCACACAACAAAAGCTCGATTTCGTTTTGGCCGGCGCAAATCCGATTTTTCTCACTTTCTTCCTTCATTTATCGATTGCATCAGCGCCGCCCGATCTCATGCTGATTATTTATCATCATTTGAACTCATTGAAAATGTTTTAAAGAAAAGCAGCGGATTATGTTTCTCAATGATAACTCGTTTTTCGTGTTGATGCAACTTCTTTCATTCTCGCTTTTTCGTGCTGCATGGAGATGTAAAGATAGCGGACGGTGCGGCAATGATGTCACTTTGATTGGATTGGAATTTCCCTCGATTAGGAGCGCAAGTGCAGATAAGCTTCTCACTTGACAAGGGCTTGGCGTGTCTAATTAGTGAATCATATCCGGTAAACACTTGGAAATTCCAGATTTTTGCAGCTCGATGACTTAATTCACCTTAATGTCAGCTTCATACACCTCAATGTCAACCTAAACCCTTCATAACAACCTTAAAATTCCCCACGGCCATCACTTAAAAACCTTCCCCGGTCTAAGCAATTATTTGTCGACTCCTCTAAAACGATGAAAATGAAAGTCAATCTCGACTTTAGACTGAATTGATTCAAATTACTTTCATTTAACAAGAAACTGTTGAGTGAAACGATGAGAAACGATTGCAGATTCTCTCTCGATGGCCATAAAGCAGCGCTGCGGAATGTGCGAAGCGCTCGGGTGCCGGATAAAACCCGCGAGCTGAGATTTAAATCGTTTCACGATCTTTCGCGCCCGCCGAGGCTGAGCGACGGAATCATGTCGAGTCATGACGAAAATGTCAAATTCTATCAATCGGATTCAGATGTGCCCGTCACGCTCACACCGAAACTCGAGCGCTGCTTACACGATGCCCATTTTCGCTGATCATCGATTTTTATCCAGCTTTAGGCTGAATCGCGCTCGGAATTGTTGACAAGGTTGCCTTCTGGCAAAAATAAAACGGTTTTGCAAACACCTACCAATAAAATCGCGCTCATTCATGAACTTCGACGAGGAAATTAGAGTTTAATTTTCAGCGATTCGGATTTCGTTCTAATTAAAAATTGAATTTTATTTCTGCAAAATCGATCGATTTTGATTTACATTTGCGCAGAGAACTTTGTGGGAGTTCCTAATCCACGTTCTTAAAAGTCAAGAAAGCAAGTTGCTGGCGACAATCTCCATCTTTGGCGCGAATTAAGTTCTTAATGAAGCAGAATTAATGAAATGATTTGGGTTTGAACAGTTCACAGACCCGAGTCGTGACCACGAAATAAAAAAAAGTTGTCATGTGGCTAACGGGTGGCGTAGCTAACGCGTCCCATGCTTTGTTTTTAGAAGCAAAAAATCGTGAAAAATTGTGCTGAAATGTGTTTTGATGGAGTGAAGTGTTGAAATTTGTTGTAAATTGGGCAGAATCGTGCTCCAAATGAATGTTAAGCTCATGAATTATGCTTTTTAATCAAAACGTTCATGAGAATTTCGCGTTTTTTGCTCTACTGACTAGCTAAGTTGGTGTCCAGCCTTCAATTGAGCTTCAAACCCACCCGAAACGACGCAGTTTTCCATCATCTCGATGTCTTTATCAACCTTACCATCGATTTTCCTTCGGAGAGGCTTAAAATCTCTAGATCATCTTGAACACCTGGCATTCGACACATCTAAAGTCACTGCTGGCTTTGTTAACTTCATCAAAAATCACTCAAGATTCATAAAAGCAGATTCAAATATTCGCCACCCACGCCGTCAAGTTTCAAGTTTGTTTAACACAAAGCTTAATTTGCAAATCAGCTGCCTCACGCGCTAATAAATTTTTGAAGAGTGAATAAAGTCAGAAGCTCAAATAGAAGTTTTATTGGAACAAAGCGCGAAATCTATTCGGCTGACTCGAAAAATCAGCTGTGAAGCGAATTTCAATCTCCTTTTACGAGCATTTCCATCGCTCGATCAAAGTTCTACACATTTTGGGATTGTCACGCTTTTGTTCAAAGCGTCTTAGCCGTTGCGTCTAGCCTTGAAATTCTTTTCTAATTATTTTTAGTGTTGTGTGCATAATTTGCGCGATCGACGAGAACGAGATTTTACATCGGCGTAGGGCTTGGCATGCATGAACGTTACCAGAACGGCGCCAATCTTTCGCGATTTAATTTTCTGCATAACTCGCGGGCTCGGATCATCGTGTTTCAAAGTTCGACGCGACTTTGACGTTTCCGCGGCATCGCATTTCATGAGATTTACCGAGAAGTTCAATGTCTCTCATCGTTTGTCGGGTGTTGTGAAAAAGCTCGTATTTGGGAATGCTGAGTTTCCGTCATCTCTTTTATGATCGCGTTCATCAACGTTGATGAGAAATCTTTCGTCGGCTTTTGGGATCGCTTTTCGTTTCGTGCCAACTTGCAATCGCCTCGATCGAATCGACCGTTTTGTGTCTTTCGTGGACTCCCAAAACAAGTTCACTGGCAAAGCGTTTAAAAATGCAAGAAAACAAATTTAAACAAAAATTCACGTTATTCCGTCTGCTCTTGAGATTAATTGCACAATCGTGTTCGACGGAATTCCACAGTTTTCGGTTACAAAACATTCATGCAGCAATGCAAATGGTTGTGCCCGGTTCTGACTCACTTGGCGACTTTACGCGAAAAAGAGACACAGCACAGCACAAACGACGTGACAAAGTGAATAATTAGCCAAGACTCGGCGATGAATCGAATCCAAATTAGGGCAAACGAATTTCTTTCACTCGTCGCTGTCATGCCATCCAACACACAAAACACGCGCACTATAAAAAGGCTTTGAACTGGCATGTTTTTCGAGTGGAACCTGTTTTATCGTCGACGACACTTTTTGCGGAAGTTTGAAGCTGGCTTTTTAAGGGATCGGAGTTTGGTGGGATCGATTCGGAGGTTGCGTCATGTTAGTCATGTTGTAATAGTGTTTTAAAGACGGAACATCGCTACTTGAACAATGTTTCGTTATAGCTGCCACAGCGAAAACATTCTAGTTCAAGCTCTGTACATTGAAACTTCATCTGCTGATTGCAAACACTCCGAGTTCCATGAAAGCTTGGACTTTTTATAATCTCATACCTGACAAACTCGTAATTGATTAGTCATTATAAAACCCAATCAATCAACCAATCAACCAACAATTTTATGTGTCTATGCTTGCATCAGAATGTTTTCGTTGCCAGAAATAATTTCGCATCCAAAACAGCTTTTCAAATTTAAATTCTTCTCTTGCAGAGGCAACTTCGGAACCGTCCGACGAGCGACACATAAAGAATCTGGCATCAACTTCGCTGCAAAATTCCTTCGACGTCGACGACGCGCTGCCTGCTGGATCAAACAGATTCAACATGAGATCGCTGTTTTGCTGCTGAGCGCCAATTCCGAGCAGATCGTTAAGCTCCACGCTGTGTACGAGACGCGCAGCGAGTTTATTTTGATTCTTGAGATGTAAATTGAAACAGACAAATTGAAGTTGAGGTTTTGATTAATTTTCGCCGATTGTCTTTGACCTTTTAGGGCAGCTGGAGGTGAACTACAAGCCATTCTCGACGAGGAAATTTCCCTTTCAGAGCAGACGGCAAAAACTTGCATTAAAGAAGTTCTCAAGGCCCTCGAATACTTGCACCGACGAAGCGTGGCGCATCTCGACATTAAACCGCAAAACATCTTGCTCAACTCCAGCAACCTGGAAGGTAAACGTGGACAGAATTCGCTAGCTTGCACAAAAATTCACATTTTCTCTCGCTTTTCCCCGCAGATGGACTGAAACTGTGTGATTTTGGCTTTGCCCGCGCAATCGAGGGCACGAAAAGCATTTGCGAGATTCAAGGCACGCCCGACTTTGTCGCCCCAGAAATCGTCCAGTACGAGCCGCTGTCGCTGAAGACCGACATCTGGTCGCTTGGCGTGCTGGCGTACGTTCTTCTCACCGGCTACAGTCCCTTCGGGGGCGATGACAGGCAGGAAACCTTCTGCAACATCACACAATGCAACCTGACTTTCCCCGAAGAGCTGTTCGAAGGCGTTTCCGACGATGCCATTGATTTCATGAAAAGCACGTTGCGACTTAAACCGTGGTAAGCGATCGACTGCAGTTGATAACCGAGTTTGCGCTAATAAGAGTTGCCTTCGCACCCGGTCTCGCCTCGCTCGGGGTCAAACGCGAATGAATTCTAACATTTCCGTTATGCGAAGCGCGCGCATCATGAAAATTATTCGCGCTCCGTGATTTATTTCTGGTTGTTCCACTTCGATAAATTCTTTTTCGTTCCATTTTTTTTATTCTTCATGTGGTCATGCTCTGCACATACGCTCGGCCCGAACGAACACAATTTTTCTCGCAATCTAATTTGCAATCTTTTTGTTCTACGTGCAGAGTGTTGAGAGAAGGTCACCAGCGGTGACTTTGAAGTGGCTGAGTGAGAAGGGCTTAAGGGGGCATTAAGAAACGAATTTTAGCTGTTTAAAGCGTTCAAAGTTTTAAATTTCGTTGGTTACTCTTAGAAGTGCAAGCTCTACGCTTGTCCAAATCTGAACAATGAACGTCTTCCCATCCCAACATGTCCCCGGTGACTCCCAAACCGGAATTTTTCCGCAACAGTTGAAAACCTTTTGGCTCTAAAACGGCTAAAAACAACATTGTGAATGGAAAATCATTATCAAAAGTAATTAGCACCACAATGAGATCATACAAAGAGCCACAACAAAGCAAATTTATAGTGCAAACTCATTTGTTACGCTATTCAAATTGATTCTCATTACATATATTCTCTGTTTTAGTGATCGCCTTGACGTTTTGGAGTGCATGACTCACAAATGGCTAGTAAATGATGATAACGACCTGCTGAGTGAGCCCTTTACGCCCTCAATTCTTGCCGTACAAACCACCACCGATGAGAACATAACATCAGTTCCGACAGAGAACAAGTCTGAAGATCAGCTCAATGAAGGCGAGTCAACGCAGGCAAGCGACGAAGACAAAGAGAATTCCGTTCACAGCTCTGACAACGTCGATAAATCACCTTCGATGAATATCAATCACAACAGTCTACCTATTGTCGCCGCGAAATTAGTATTAGACAAGTCACTCTCCATTTCCTTCTTCCCCGATGCGCCAACCACGCCGAAAGTCTGTCGCAAAATGCTCTACGACGACGAAGACGATCTGAACACGCAAGTGAAGGAGATCGTCAAGAAATACCAGACGAGTGAGTGCCAACCACAACCGCCACAGACATTTCCTTGCTGCGACCGTGAGAGCTCAGGCGACTGCATCCTGTGCAACCCACAAAAAGCGTCGACCAAGCCGCCATCCATTAAACTTGACAAAGGAATCATCTGTTGAACTTGGAAGCCTTTTGTACATAGTTTAATTTTAGGATTTCATCGCGTTTTAATTTAAAGTCGATTAGGCACTCTTTTTGCCCCTTTTTCGCTTAACAAATAAGTTCGTCATAAACCGTTCTGAAAAAAGAAACATTACAAAAAATTCTTTGTGCCTGGATATGCGCTTAAAACACATGAAGAAAGACTTTGTAGCCTAAAAAGACAAATTAAAGCTTTAGACTGATGAAAAACATATCAAAAAGCTGCTGGAATGTTTCGAACGTTCGTCATCTCGCGCCAAGCCCGCTGACACCGTGAGTCACTTGGCGGTGAACGAAGCTGGAAATGTTTCAATCGACCAATCAGTTTTCAACTTTGTAAAGTTCAAATAATCGAATTGTAAAAGAATCAATTAAAGCTCAATAAAGCTTTAGGAATTTTGAATAAATAATAGATTTCGCTGTTAGAGGTTAATTTGGAGTCTTGCTGGGATGAATGGTGATTAGGTCACGTCTTTGGAAACTTTTTTTTCAGAGACTTGAATTGATGAAAATTGTTTTGAAGTCTTCAACAAGCAATATTCTTTCTGGCTACCTCAAATTATATTTTCGTTGCTTCATTTGAATAATCCCGACAATAAAAATTGCGGCGTTGATCCCAAAGCACGACGGTTCCCTGTTACGCCCGTGAAATGTGATGAAGAGTTTCTAAATCCGTTGGGATTAGCCGTCTGTTTAGAGCACCTGATGTTTAAAAAAACACTCAAAGTTTCCCTGCATAATTGAAGAATATTTCTACTTCGGTTCTATGTTTTACGCACGACTACTTCTCCATCTCGAACAATCTCAAATAACGTCACAATTATTTGCTTGAGTGTCGTTAAGGCTTGAAAAATAAATTCAGAAGGTCATTAAAAGTCACGTAATCAACTCAGCTAAGAGCTTACTTCCTATAAATATGCTTATCTATCGCCAATAGCACTCCCAAAATAACAAGTCGCTCGAACAATTACAAAAAAAAAAAGGCAAACTTTATTCGTGTCTGAAAACGTAAAATGTTTTTCAGTTACTGTTCTGTGGACGCTAAGAGATGTTTTGAAAATGATGCCAGATGAGTCATCAAGGTTAATTGAAAACAAATTCTGGAGTATTAAATGATGTTGATTACCAACACTGAAATAGAACCGAAATTGGGTAAACGAGTTTAAATGTCAATTCGGTATTCAAGACGTCTCGTGTCATTGATGTTAACACTGAACCCATTAGAGCCGGAGACGGAAAAAGATGACGTCGTTGCCATTATGGTCACGAACTGTTGGTGAATTAATAGAATTGATCGGAACGACCGTCAAGACATTCAAACAAGATGTGATAGAAAATGTCCAGAAATTTCGTCCACGCCGTTTTGCCTAACAATGTTACAAACACATTTATGCGCGAATTCTTTGTGAAGAATGAACAATTCTCACCTTCTGCGTCTAACTTGCAGACGCTTATCAAGATTTCGAACAAAATGCCGCGTAGATCGTTCTGTGACTTCTTCGAGACCTTCCGCTTCAAGTGCGTTCGACCGACTGTAACACATTTATGTCTTTTGTGAATTAATTAAGTCGAATTTTGACACTCACCGTCGGCAATGATCGTTTTTATGCCTTTCAGCTCAGTATCTTTGTCAAGCGAGTCAATCACGCTGCTGAATACATTCAAAATTCTCGATGCATGAGCTCGGAAAGTCACTGTTCCCTAAATTGAATAACATGATCACTCAAGAACTCAATGGGTTGCGATCTCACTTTAAGTTCCGCAAGCGGCTTGTCGCGAAAAGCTGGGAACTTTTGCTGGTACTCCGGGAAACGCTCCAAGAAAGTGTAGAAAATAAGTTCACCAGAGTCCATCGCCTGCAAAAGTAAACCACACTCAACACACACAATTTTGCGCTTAATTCTCAACTCTCACATTTGCACTTGGAATTTTCCACGTTTCCTTGATAATTGCCACTTCTTTCGGTGTCAACTCTTTCATCGTTGGCGTATCGATGTCCGCATCGCCCGGCAAGGTTCTATGCAAAATGTTTCCCATTTTTAATGATTTGTGATGTAAAATTCGTCAGCGAGAATACAGAACTGTTCTACTCTGATGTCCAGCGAAAAGTGAAACGCACGTGCCGAACGAGAACCCGAAGTGTAAATGCTATTTTTTCTGTTCATGAGACTCTTCACTCACACTCTAGCATCATGCGATTTAAAGAAGGAGAAGTAAAAAACCACATTAAAACGAGAGATGTTTGCTTTATACTCACTCAGTTCACATGTTCAACAGATGATGCTTCAAAATAAACACAAAAAATGCTGTTTCGAGGTCGTTCTTTCATGCAAGCGGTTGCGGTGAAATGCACGTAAGAAACTTGATCTCGCAGTGGAAACTTTATAGACGAGAATAAAACTGTGCAGTTAAAAGGCTTTTTATTGCTAGTTAAGAGATAAAACATAACTGTGCACCTTCCAACAACCTCCAGCAAACAAACTTCTTTGTTGAACGTAATGAGTGGCTTCGGAATTGCTGTTAATAAATTTAATCTATACAGCACCACGACACATTATTATACCACTTTTGTGAAAAAACATTTTCTCAAGTTCCTGTTGATCCACAATATTTTTAGGCCTGCGATTTTTTATTTTAAGCAGCTAAAACATGTGAGATTATGATAACATAGTTCATTGAGAAAGTTTTTCATGAAAATGATGTGGAAATTTAAATTTTGTGGAAAACTATGAAAAAACAATTATAAAAAAGTCACTTATTCGGCGATAACTCGGCAGCCGCCTGCAGTTTTGCACTTGTAAATGTATTTTTCTATAGTCTCATGTTTTGGCTTTAAATGAAGGACTTTGAATATCTCTGTCATTAGGTGATGAACATCCAGTAAAACTTGCGCAATAGTTGCAAAACAGTCGTGT
>JPYR01000001.1:166880-178435 GCA_000775305.1 Belgica antarctica
ATTCTGAAGACTTGCAGCAACACTCTCGAAAAGTTTATCGCCAGGAACGTCAAAGCAGGTGTTGATGTCTACGAATTCCGTGAACTGATGGCCCGTTTCAACACGAACATCATCTCATCAGTGGCTTTTGTCATCGACAACGACTGCATCAACGAGCCTGATCACATGTTCCGTAGAATGGGAGTTAAAAACCTTGAGGCGTCTTGGCGCAGTGACTTAAGAAACGTGTTGGCTCTGTTCTTGCCAGCAGTTTTGAAGTACATCTCATTCAAATTAGTTGACCCTGAAGTCGAAGCTTTTATCTTCGCAACCGTCCAACAAACAATTGATTAACGTGAAAAAAAACAAAGTTGAGCGTAACGATTTCATGCAGCTGCTGATACAGCTGAAAACCAAGGGTATGTGTCTGTTGACAAGGACGAGAAAGGTGAGAAAGTCAAAGGAAACTTGCAGAAGATTACTTTCTTAGAAATGGCGGTGCAAGCTTTTGTGTTTTTCATCGCCGGCTACGACACATCAAGCACGACGATGTCAAACTGTCTCTTTGAGATGGCGAAAAACCCGAGGGTCCAACGAAAGGTTCAAGAAGAAATTGACACGGTTTTCGAAGGCGGCAAAACGGAATTTTTTTACGAAACAATGTCAGAACTGAAATACCTTGACTATTGCGTCGATGTACCCGGTCCTTCCAATCTTGTTCCGCGAGTGCACCGAAGACTACAGAAATCCAGAAACCAACTTGACAGTCATCAAAGGCACCGGAGTGTTCATTTTCGTTCGTGGCTTGCACCTTGACCCAGAAATTTATGAAAATCCGATGGAATTCAAACCCGAAAGGTTCCAAACGCCGGCAAATGGATCTTCAACCGACCGCAAAGGCTTGTTCTACATGCCCTTCGGTGATGGCCCGAGAAACTGCATCGGCATGCGACTTGGCAAGATGACAACTAAACTCGGATTGATGACCGTGTTGTCGAAATACTGGATTGAATTCGAAGACAGAAGTAACATGAACAGCGAGATTGAGTTCGATCCAAGACAGTTCGTGCCCTTGCCAAAGAATGTAATCAACTACAAAGTCACTGCGAGAGTGCAGCAAGAATAAATACTCAAAAGTGTATTTTGTAATTTTTTATGGAAAAAAATAAAAGCGATAAATGAAAAGCGAAAATTTAATTGAACATTTTTTTTTATCATTCAAAATTCGTTTACTTTCACAGATAACTTCCCAGCCCCCAATAAGCTTTGAAGACATCTTTCCAAGAATAGGCAAGAACAACTCAGCCTTTTTAAATCGTTTAAGACCGCTAATTGCAATCAGCTTCAGAGCCATCGATGATGAAGTAAGAAGTTATTGAGAAGTGATTCTTTTCAATACTTTTCTCTGCTCCCTAGGTACCAGATGATTCAAAAGTTCTGTCCAAAGCTATACCAGTCATCTCTGACATCGAACGAATAAAAAAAGTAATCGAAATAATTGAGTTTGTTGGCGGGAAGGTTGGCGAGGTGATTCAAAGCCTTCCAGCACCACAAGCCATCTCATCAGACAAAAAATTCGAAGCTACAGAAAGTGAAATCGATGAAACAACAGTCGCCACAACTGCTTGAAGATCTTGAGTTACATGGAATATAGAAACATATTTATTAAGGTGTGGAAATCTGTCTTTCAATAAAAGTTACAGCGTTAAGAAACTTCGAACAACTCGTTTTTGCAACGGTCGCATTTTCATCACTCTGTTGTGCTGATTAGAATTGTCATCAAATCTTTTTCGGTGATGCAAAGCATAACGAAGCTTCGGCAAGAATTGTAGATCGTCATACTTGTAAAACAGGTTCAGTCTCAAATAACTCTTCAAATCTTCGTCCATTGCTTGACTAAGTTCAAGATCGTCATGAGTGCTAACGATCGCTCTGTTAATTTTCTCTTGATTTGCTTCAGCTTGTGCTGCTCGGAATTCATGACGACACAATGTTTTGTCATCAATGGAGTCACCACCAACGCTCCAAAAAATCGATAGCCTATTGTGACTGTCTCTGATCTTATAACTGATGCGTTCCACACAAAATCGATGGGGCGGACAACACGCCCGTATTTGAAAAAATTTGAATTTTTTGTATGGGATAAAGACTTTAACTGCTAAACCATACAAAACCATTAAAATTTCTGAAAAACGGTCGTGTTGTCCGCCCCATCACAAAATCATACAGAACATTCTTAAAATTCAGATGCTTGCAGAACACTTGCGATCTGTTTTCTGGTGTAGGCTCGAAAGCAGCTATCACAAAAGTTATTTGGTTGTATGAAAGATTGAGAATTTCGAGATCTTTCAGACCGTAGAACAATCCGAGATTCACAACATGAATTTGGCAGTTTTCTTATTGTAGAGAATCCGTAATCACAGGAAAAAAGTGTATTGTCGCAGAATGCAACGCTTTCCATGCTTCCGGTACGTCTCGAAGCGACATCCTTCACAAGTATGGGGCACACTCAATATTGATATCATAGGCAAAAGGAGAAATCCCGGATCAACTGGACAGTTTCTTTCTCTCGGCAATATTCCATTATGAATTTTCCGAAATTTTTTACTAAACTGACTGATTTCAGTTGCTGCTCGTTTGCAAACACATCTTTGCTCAGAACCAGTTCCTGTTCGTTGTACACAAAGGTGATGTTTGCAGCTTTTCGTTGTTTTTTTAGATGCTAGGTAGCAACAGTGATAGATTGAATAGTTCCGTGAAGTTCACAAGAAAATTATCATCAAGTCGTGCCAAAACTTTTTTCTCGCGTGATTTTCACTGCTTTGATTGAGATTTCAGTCAATCTGTTTGGTTCATCAAAAAACTCGATCTCAAATCTCAAATGTCTGTGCAATTGTTTGTAATAATTCCATCCTACTTCTCAGTTATTTAAAAAAATCGGCCCACAGTTGAGGTCAATTTATTTAAAAATCCCACAAATTAGGTATATTTATTAAGAAGCACAACTGTGTGCTTTTTAATAAATTAATCTCAACTGTGAGCTTTTAAATAAATAGACCTGAACTGTGGGCCGTTGTGTAGTTAGAATACAAACTTCGCGATATGCTGATATCGAAGTGGACTTGGCTAAATTTTTCTTGAAGCCGTGAAAGTTGGTAAATTTTACAGCCGCAATTCACCTTTCTTTAAGTCATGTCGAAAACAAAGTTGTCCGAATGATGCAGAAGATTTTTTTCAATGTTGAACGTTGATACTGGCTCGTATTTCTCTTCAGTGTAGTCCATTCCAGAAAAACCGAAGTCTTTAGAATCTTTCAATGGAAAAATAAACGAAAAAATTAGCAATGAAAACTATTTATCGTTTAACACGATTTCTTCAACGTTTGGAGAACTCGTGAAATTCTTTGACAGTGCTTTAATTTGGTTTGAGCTCAGAGAAACTTCTTTCAACTACCAGGAAAGACGTCTTGATCGAGCTTAATCGATGCTCAATGTGGGTCTGATGGAGCAGTCAACCACTGTCCCAGCTTACAGTCACATCAGATCTGAAATTAAAGGAAAAACACTTGCCACCTTCAAAACTACGTCAATTTATACTGGATACAAAAATTATTTATTGACCGGAGCTGCAAATCCTTCTCTCTCTGCCAAGTACATCAATAAGATTTTAATTTGCGTTCGAATCTTCAGACTTTCTTCTCGAATCACGTCACCCTCGCGGTTCAGGGCTTTCACCTTCATTTTGAGGAACTTCAGAGCCTCGTCGTGCTGCAGCTCTAAGTACACGTCTAATCCTATGTTGATGAGAATCGGCTCGATATGGTCAACTCGTGCTGTTATGAAACAGTTCGAGCCGACGTCCACCTTCGTTTTAAATCCGTTCGGCTTGTGTTCCTTCATAAATTCGATGGTTTTCTCCAGCTGCATGTACTCGATGATATCTTCGTTAGTTTTGTGCAATGCATCCTCCAGTTCTTTGAGATTACTCCGAAGACTCTCGTTTATCACCCAATTGATGTCTTCGACTGACTTTGTGATCATTATGGCTGTTTATGTTGGTGCACTTGATGCTACGACCGATGAGATTGATTTCGTGCGTAGTTTAAACTGTCTTGTAGTGTGATTCGCTGCGTACTTGCAGAATTATAAATGAAAACTCACGATTTCGCAATGTTTGTTTACAATCTTTGGAGGCGCTTGTCGCTCGGGTTTGTAATTAGTTGCTGACTTGTGCGCGCGAAAAGGACCGAACTGAAATGCTTTCCATTCGGTGTGAACGGAAGTTCTTGTGCTTAATTAGCCAGGCTTGGAATATGCTGATGCAATTAATGCGCCCACTTAAAAATTAATCAAGTGATAGCAAAATATTTCAAAAGAATGCAGAAAGCTTTTCCAGATTGACAACAACAAACTCACAAACGAACTTCCTCGAGATTGAAACTGAATTGAACATTCACAGTGCTGGGCTTCCAAGCTTCTGCATCTCGTTCCTGCATCTCATCTAAAATCCAGAACCGACAAAGTTGTTCCTCAAGTCAATTAAACCACCAGCACAACCAACGATGACTTACCAGCTCTACAGAAACTCTTCAATCGGCGTCGCATTGCAGGAGACCTTGGACGTGCTCACCGCTGAGGGTTTAGTATCGCCATTTCTTGCCATCAAAGTTCTTCAACGTTTTGACCGGTCCATCAGCATGCTCTTGTCAAAAAATAGAGCTGAAGTCGTTATCAAAGCTTCGAGGCTGCTGACATACCGGCTTTGCGACAGTGTTTGGACTTTTGCGTGAGTTGAAATTGAATTTAAGTTGTTCGGAATTTTCTGACAAATACTTTTCACAGCTTGAAGGACGTAGACATTCGCGATCAGTGGGGTACAGAGATTACCGTTGTAAAATTGCTGAAAATAGTTGCATGTGAAGCCAAGTCTGAGAGAGTTTACTTCCTTAAAGGCGGCTAAAATTCCCGTTCATCGTTTTAACTCGTCTTGTGAAGTAATTTTTTTACGACATTGTCATCGCCACAGTGGAAAATAAAGCTTTTAAGTTAACAAAGAGCTTGAAAAATGTCGATTGTTTTGCACACGTGCTTGTTCTCTGCAGGTCGTGTCGTCAACCGAGAAAGCAGATTTAGTGTAAGCGCAACCTGATACGTTTCTTCGTCAACTATTCTGCACGTAGCACTGCAGTCATGTGAAATCCGAGATAGCAAAAAGTGGCACAGAAAAGTGAAAAAAAGCTTTATGTCCAAAGCTGAAGACAAAAAGCGTCGTTTCGGTCCTAAAACAACGGAAAAAGTCTTTTGTTCTTTTGCTTTCAGACTTTATTCTGCTGTTCGGTGATATTCCTATCAACAAACTTCGAGAATATTTTCTCCTTTCCCAACTACTGCAAAGCCCTCACTTCAAAGTCTATTAAAAGGCTAATTTCCACAATTTTTATTAAAAAAAATTCATAATTTATTTATTTTTTGTTTCATTCAGCAATAACTCGTAAAGTTTACTTCCTTTCTTTCATTCCTTCGAGGCAAACGCGGAACAGAGAAAGGAGAAAGAAAGAATAACGTATGAAAAACCACTTGACGTGAGCAAAACAGCGATGCATTCATTAGATATTGTTAATTTCAGCGCTTCCTGGGGCTTGAATGTGCAGAGCTGGGGAAGCTTAGCCATTGAAAAGAGAAGTAAAACATTTATTCCTTCCATCTAACAATCAACATTTGTTCCTTTGATATAAATTTCTTGTATAAAAATGTTTCACTTTAAATTCAGGAGAATAGCACGGATCAGAAAGCACGGCGCCACAAATTTCTCCGCGCAAAATAGAAAATAAAAGCTTTCCGCGAAAGAAAAAGTCTTCTCGGCGCTGCCTTGGCATTTAACTTTTATGTTTGGTGCGCTTCAACATGGTGTTTTAGGATTGGTAGATTGAAATATAATTGGGTAACATTAGTTTAAAGGGTTTCGCGGTCGATTTTAGCAGTCGTCATGTTTCTTCGGCGAATCCAAATAGATTTTAAGGCCACGTTCGCGGCGTGGTGATGAGTACGTGCTCGTCGTCGACGTAATGGCATTCTCTTTCTTTGATATCTCTAAGCGCTCCTCGGTGGTTAGCTTCTTAATTTCTTCTGTCTTGTCCCTAAGTGGCAGCGAGAGAAAATTCAAATTCAATAAAGACAAAATAAAGAGGCGAGCCTCCCGAGACGGGTTAAAGCGAGCGGAACTTTACTTGTAAATGTACACTGAGCCATCGATAGCGCCACTAAGAGTGTGATTATCTTCCATTGTTGCTGATTTATCGAACCAAGGTAATCCATCAATTTGCATAATCGATGTATTTACGAACGAACGTGTAAGCTGTGGAGAGTAACAAGAGATTCATTGCGCATTGTCTATCAAGTGGATGATGTAGGGCGTGCGAGAGGTGGTTTGGCTTTTACAAAGACAGCCGGGTAATGTCTTTTTAACTTCATAAACCGGCGGCGCTCGTCCAAAGCCTGCCTCAAATCCACCCTCTCACACCCACACCTGCCAATTGATTTATTCTTTACCTTTGTGTACATGAGGTTCTCTTCTGGGATGCCTGAAAGTTTCGACAGGATTCCCTTCAGCTCGGAAAACTCTATAGGAGAGAACAAATATTAGCAAAACACTTAAAATGAAATAGATTTGGAACTTACTTCCAATCATGATCTCGTCCCAATTTCCAAGCTCGAGCTTTGACGGGAAGAATCGGCGGATGAAGAGTGACTTGCTGTCGTCGTTTATTGGCTTGCCGTCGAAGTCGTTCTTGTTGGCTTCTTCTGAAGGCATCTCCTGGATGATTATGTCAATATTGGTGCTGACCTTGATGATGTAATCGTCACCGAACTTCTGGTCGTCCATGTAGATCTGTGCAGGGCTCTTCCAGCTCTTCTTTCGCAATCTCGTGTTCTCGAAGGTCAAATTGGAGTATTTCTCGTCGAGGCTACGGATGTGAGCGAGAATCTCGCGCTTAGTCTGACCGACCTCGGCGGATTCTCTGAGGATGTAGTCGCAGACGAAGGGCAGCTTCTCCATGTCAGTCATTTCGGAAACTTTGAGGAAGTACAGCTTGACCTTGAATTCTCCCTTGCGAAGTGCGCGGCCTAACTCGATGACAAGACGTTCCTCGTCTTTGAATACTGTGTTCAGCGACGAGCTGAGCTGTGTGCATTCATTCTCGTTCTGGGCGGCGGGAACGTGGAAAATCTTGAAATATTCTTGCGGAATCTTCACGTAAGGCTGAAGTTTGATCTTGAGCTTGTTGACGCTCATACGGCGGTCGACGAGTACTTTGAGTATCTTTTGGCTGTCATTGTCGGTGGTTTCCTCGTCGTTTTCATTTCCACTGTCGACACTGCCCGAAGCGGCGCCTTCAAACTGATTTGGCATGACTGCTTTGAGGAAATATGCACTCTCGTCGTTGCCGTTCTGGTCGTAGGCGGAGTGACGCAAGATGCCGCGTGGGGGACTGGGCGGAGTTGGGATCGACGAGTTGACGGCTGTGAAATTTGAGTCGTCAACAAGAGTTCGATCTGAATCGCTTAAACTAGAATCCTCACTGCACTCACCAGAACTGGAGCTGACTGGCGCGTTAAAGGCAACACTGTCGACGACATCAACCGATGGGCTTTCCTCCGGTTCGTACGACGGAATCGACAACTTCTCCAGAGTTTCCTTCTTGCTGCTGGGCAATGCGAAGTACAACGTCATTATGCTATCTAAATCTTCAATGGCCTTCTTGAATGACTCTACGTCCTTGTCTAGTGTCATGAAGACCTTAAAGCCTCCGTAAATGTTCTCACTCTTCACAGTCACTTCGTCTTGCAAAATCGACGGTTTCTCTCCGTATCGTTTGACACCAAGCAGCATCTTAGCGTCTTTGATGCCCATCGATTTTGCAATAGCACTTTTGAATTCACTAATCGGCTTCTGTTCGTAAGCACGGATGTCGAAGGGTCCTTCGATGTCAACTGTTGACTTGTTCAGGAAGAGCTGATACACTTTGGTTGAGACACCACCAAAGTCATACACTTCGAACTCTTTTCCTTCTTCGCGCACTTCAACAAGCAACTCCAGGCGGTTCATCAGTTTGCCCATGATGTCGCCGATCTGTTTCTTTTCCAAACCCTCGAAGCTTCTCTCCATGCCATCACTGGGGCTGTCATAAGCAACAAGTCGGCATCGCCCCATGGGGGCAATTGAGCTGATCTTAAGACGGCTGTAAGCGTCTTCGAGAACATCTTTGAGCGTGAGTTCATAGAGCGCAAACACTTTCGTGTCACTTTTCACCTTTGTGATCGGGTTCTTGAAGTAAATCTTGAGCTTCAGCATCTCGTATTCCTTCTCCCTCTTGATACGATCAGTTTCTTCGTAGTTCTTGAGTCGTTCCACGAGGCTCTTAATGTGCGGTGGGTAGTTATCTTCTTTGATAGCGAGGCAGTTTCTGGCCGGGTCTTGTTGACGGTACATCAACATGTAGGCGTTAGTACTTGAGCTGAAGCCTGAATAGTAGCTTTTGAATGCGCCGCCGCCGCCGAAAGACTTGCTGATGTCTTCTTGCGTAATGGGCGAGACGGTCTGATCGTTGAATGAGTACCAATTTCCGGATTCCAGGTCTTTGATATAAGCGTAGTAGTGACCGCCGCTGGCTGATCCGGAGTGGATCATGATGGCGAACAGGTCGTAAGTGTAAGGACCGGCGGTATTGGATGAGTCGATTGACGTGGAATTGGACATTAAAGACTTGCAATCTCCATTCACACTCATGTCAATTCCCTCGTCGTCTTCCTGACCTTCTGGGAAGGCGCTGTTTGAGTTCTGGTTGTATTGCGAACCTTCTTCGTCCAACACAGAGTCAGTGGTGCTGCTATCGTCGCACTTCACCGCACTTTCGACACTGCCAACTGACGCAATGTCGTTGGGTTTTGTTGTCACAGCCGCTGCTGCTTGAGCTGCCGAGTTTTGCTCCATTGAGTTGGCGGGTACGAATCCATTTAAGTTAAGTTGCTGTGGGAACGTGACCTTGTCGTTCAACTTGATGCGGTGAAGTGTCTGATAATCAAAATCGAAGCGTTTCAGATGAAGTGTGAGAACGTACGGAAATTTCTTGAATTTCAGCCCTTTGTGTGCGTCGCATTTCTTGTCACACTTTTCGCAGAAGTACTGGTTGTTTCCGTCAAGCGTTTCCGGCTGAACAAATGCCTTCAGTGCTTCTTCAATGCTTTCGTAGGCTGTGGTGCTTCCGAATGGTCGCACTGGTAACGGAATATCTAGGAACGTGTCTTCACGACTCTTCTCGGTCTCACACTCCAAGCACTTCACGTAATCGATCATCTTTCCCTCGTACAGGCAATTAATGAGGTCTGCCTGTTTTGTATTCTTGAATTTTTGCTCGAGTGCGTCGAACATCACACGGCACAATTCCTGGATGTCATGTTGCTGCCATGCCTCGGTGGAGTCCCATCCGAAGCTTTTGGTGAGGTCGGTTGTCTCAACGGCCAGCTTGTTTGATGTCTGCAGGTTCACAAACAGCTTTTGCAGCTGGAAGGGGATTGACTTCACCTCGCCGGATCCGTCAAACTCCCAGTTGTACAATGCATTTCTGAACTCTGGCGTCATGTACAGCGCTTGCAGCAAACTGTTGAGATAGCAAGTCATGGCTTGATTCACAAGGCCCACAAAGTTGGGCTTGGATGTGAAGTCTTCGCAGCGGCGGAAAGTTTTGTCGAAAGATGACGAAGCAGCTGTGTCGAAGATCGCGGGCAGTGCAGGCGGAGAACCTGAAGTCGCTTCTGTGGGACTGGCTGACGCACCCAGAGCCAGATCATCGTCTGATGACATTTCCGTCTCCACGGCGATGCTCTGCTGCTTCTCACTCATTTCGGCTTCGTTAGCAATCATCTTTGGCGAAATGTTTTTTGTTTTTGGCACAGTTTTCTTATCGTCTCTAGTGCTGGGTGGGTTAAGTGTTAATATGTTTTGCTTTCTCGACTCGATGCCAATACTTGACAGCTTCTCATTTAAGTGATCGTTGAGATTAATCTAAAAAAGAGTATGTTGCGGTTAATAACTTTGGCTCGCTGCTCGCGCTCTACACAAATTCCTTACATTTTTTGTCTCAAAAGTTATCTCGAACTTGTCGTACGCGAACTGAGTGGCGATTTGGTCGAGAAACTGTTGCACGGTCGTCGTCCCGGGAGCAACCAGGAACGAGAGCTTCCTTTGTGATGGACTTGGGTGTTGATCTAAAACTCTACAAGTCGCTTTGTCGTCCTCTAAATACACCATATCTGTAAGAAAGAATAAATGAGTTCGAATATCAGTCAGTGAAACCATCAAACGAGGTGAAACGTCTCAAGGAGAGGCTCACGTCGCTTAAATGTAACAAATTTTCGATTGTTTTCGTTTCTGGGCTAATTAAAGATCGCAAGTTTCGTGGATTTCCCTTGCCAAGGTTGATGTGCGGTGGCGATTACCCAGTCATATAGAATTTTATTGTTGTTTGTGGTGCCAAGGCATGGAAGTTACAGCGTCCGTCAATTTAATTGCGGAACAGGTCAAGTCACTGCTTCCATCAATTGTCGCTTGATCAATTAATTGCCTTCAAGAATTTCAGACGAAGATAAACAAGAAAATTCCATCAATCACACCCATCGCCATCGAACGTTGTTGTTGTTATGGCTCGAGATAAGGCGGATAATAAGTCTCAATCGCGACAAAACGCCTCGAGTAACTTTCCAATGATGTTTTCCCGACGACGACGTGGGCACCGACACGGAGTGTGAATCGTTCGTGAGTGATTCTCTCGAAATAGAACATTTTCTCACTCTCCAACCTCTTCCCTTTCAACAATCTTTTTCTGCACATGAAAAAGTTTTCTGTTTTTCGCCAATGCATGGAAAAATAAGTAAAGTAGGCTAAATATAAAAAGTGTCCAACATTGTCGATGACTTTTCGAGGCAATATTCTTACAGAAATTACGCAACTGTGACGACAATCACTTCGGTGTGAGCTCTGGTCTATAAAAGTGGCAAGGAAATGTAAAGCGCGGGGCGACAGCTCGATTGGGGGCTCATAAATGCGAAAAGAATTTACAAATACATTTGAGGCACAAATTTCCGCGAGAAGTTTTCTTTTATTAATGATTTTTTATTTCGTTTCTCAACTCACTTGACTCGTTTCCTCGTTTTATCTTTTTTCAATTAAACTTTTTCGATTTTTCGGGGGAAATTTTCGCTTGGCGATTACAAAAATTTGATGTTCACCGAAATTCTCATAGTTTTGTCCGCACGACGCACCGCACGTTGTAGTCAAAGCTAACTGGGTCGTGGATTGTGTGGGTAGGCTCCGAGAGAAACTACTGCCGTTCGATCGAGTCGAGAAGATATTCGAACGCTGCAAAATTTCGCGGAAAACTGAATTCTCGACCTAGTCACTCGACGACTTTTCATCTCGGGAGCGGTTTTTCATCAAAAATTGTCTTCTTAGACGTTGCATACACACACGGCTGCTCTTGCCTTCGCACGATCATCAAACATTATTTATTTTTACGATTT
>JPYR01000001.1:196138-239457 GCA_000775305.1 Belgica antarctica
CTTTTCTCTTCCCTTCCTGTGGTCAGCCAGGAGAACTTTCCTTACGAAGCTTTTTCTGTTATAAAACAATTCCAACTTTCTTTGTGAAATGCAAATAGTTTTTCCGGCCAGTAACGAGAGAAAAACAAAACAAGAAACTTTTCTCATCCAAATTTTGAGCAAATAACTTCAAGTTTAATCCCAACAAGTTCCAGTAGTTACTATGATTTGTGTAACATAAAAGCCAAGAAGAAGAAAATGACAGAAGATTGTTGATGGAAAAGCTTCACGAAGCGCCTTTGTTGTTTGAAACAAGATTAATCTCCATTGGAAAAGTTTTTTTGTGCCTCGATCGCCCACGCACAAAAAGTTACTGCTTCGGAAAGTTTTTGTCAGTTTCAATAAGCAAAGCGTTTCATAAAAATTGGAAAATTCAAAGTCAGAACAAAGGGCATTAATTTCAAGCTGTTTCAAGATATTTGAGATTATGGGAGTGTCAGCTAGTGACGTTAATGATTTTTGGTTTAAATTCGATCGGGATTGAAATTTAAATTTAAAACGATTTCAATTTGAGGTTATGTGAGCGTGAAATTCATTCAAACCGAGAAATTCCTTAAGTTTGAGAAAATGTCAACAGCAACGAATTCCAAAACTGTCTGAAACACGCATACATGTTCAGTGACCCTCAAAATTGGTACAACTTCAAAGGCAAATCTTGATTCTGGAGTCTGGATGTGACGTTGCTAGCAAAAACGCTCCAAATTACGCCCACATTTATTTTTTTACATTTTCTCAACTTTCTCAGCTCAAAGTTTTTATTCGTAAATTAGCTGGGATTTTCGGTTTCCTTTGAGAATATAATGTTAAGCTTTAAATCGAACTCCACAGACGCCATTTGCAGTCACCGCCCTATAATCTCGAGTATTTCCCTAAGCCACCACATTAATTCTAGTCTTGCCGCGCGATCTCAAAGAGAACAATTTAAAACTTGCATCAACTTGAGAGAAAATCCAACAAGCTTTTCGTTTCGTTCTTCTAGTCGTTGAAACAGAGTCTCGTACATGAGTTGATGGAGAGAAACAAAAAGTAGGAAATATTTAATGTAGAAGCTCATTTGTTCATCAAACGGATCAAGTGATTCATACACGCATAAGAGGAAAGAAATTAATATTAGCAATAATCGACAAAAAATAGCACTCAACGTTAGTAACGCAAGCATCCCCATAAAACGTAATTTTCAACCATCATCTCTGGAAATTGGAAAATGTTATCGCTAGCAGTAAATAAGAATTCGTTCAGAAATGTTGAAAAAATAAAGTGTTTCAGTAAATTCAATGTGAAATTTCATCAAGTACACACCGACAATTTAATTATATTAATTAAATGGATTACTTTATTAATTTTCATCACAACAACACCATTGTGTAAGTATACACTCGTCTCAAATCTCAATTTTCTTCCCTTTTCCTTTCCTCCCTCCATTACGGCGATTCCGCACTCTCTGATGTTGCTGCTTTTTTCATATCCAAGGCCTTTCCACTCTTTTCATGTAAATCGACACTCGTGAAACACGCAGCGAAATAAAGAGAACCGTGAAAAGCATGAACACGAAAGGGATGAATCCGCCTGGTTGTGAAAATCTCTCATTGAATCGAATATACATAAGAAACGCACGAGCAGGCAAAGAAGAAACGTTTAAGAAAATAAACTTCCGTTAACGTATTTAAAAGGATTCCATTAAAAAAGCCATTAAAATCTGTTGCGAGATCGTAGTGAGTGGGTTGGGGGAGAATGAAATTGCGTGTGCTAAGAGGCTTGTAGTTGCCATGAAGAGAGCCGTGACATGGCAGTTTGCCTTTGACGCAGCCATCATAAATTGCAAATTATGTGTAAAGAGAAAGGAAGCTTTTGCAGGACCAAGAATTTAGCCATTGTGACATCTCGCTTCTCACCACCCACAGTGATTCCCACAAAAATGTGCTCGACTCGCTGTTTTTTTGTTTTCTTTCGCTTTTATGAATATTTTTCAGCACATCTTTTCGTAATTAAATGTAAAATGCTTCTCGTTGAAAATGCACAATCGAAAAACCATTGAGAAATATGCTTTGGAACAAAATGTTTTCAATGTGTCTTAATGAGGTGAGGAGGAGGGAAGGTCACGCAAATTTAGAGAAAATATTTTCGCCAAGCACCAAATTCATTCGAAGAACGTCTCTGAAAGCTTTTTCTGATTCCATTCGAGCTTTTTGATTATATGAAAGCTCGTTAGCAAACACAAAAACAACCGTGATGCGGAAAATTGTGGGGAATTTGAAAATGAAGTCGCAGGAAATAAAATTTCCACACGAGTATGTCTGGGTTTCTTTTATGACATCACTTCAGGGGCAATCCGGAAAGTTTGCTTCGTTATTCTTTGATTCGTGCAACAAAAGAAATGTTGAACAAGAAAGAACGTGGGAGTCAAAGGATGATGAGTGGAAGAAGTGAATGTTCATCGTCAAGAGGTGGAAATTGAGTCACTTCTGACATTACTCATATACCTTGAAATGGCGTGTTTTGATGTGATGTCGCTTCAAAAGGAACAAATTTATTCGTAAAAAGCTTCAAATGATTTAAACCTTTCAAAAGCTTAACTTCAAAGCTTTCAGAGAAAACAAAGTGATAACTCAAGTGTGACATAAGCCATGAACACGTCCATCCCCGAAATAAAAGTAAAAGCACCCGTAGTCATAGCAACATTAAGCTCAGACGGAAGAAAAAGAATCTCAATGAACTTGACAAGTAATATATCATCTTTCTATGATTTTATGTGTGCCTTGGGTCTTACCATCCATTTATATTTCCGTACAAAAAGTATCATAATCGCTGAAATCATTTATCAATGTGTGACATAAAAGCTTGCTGTTGCTTTCGTCGTCGCTCGCTTCCCTGAGAAGAATTGCGAAGAAACTGTAAATTTAATGAAAATATTTCCCAGATGATGGATTGACATTAAAGAAATACGGCGAGGCTTTCTTGTCGTGTCGTCAGGAGAGATAAAATAGCGACGAAGAACAGAACTCATTATTCATTTCTTTCTTTCTTTCTTTATTTCCTATTCAGTTCATTGTTGAACAAAGGTCGTCTCTAAGTTTTTCCAGTTCTCTCTGTGTTGCACTTTTGTTTTCCAAAAAATCAATCCACATTCAACTCTGTCGTTTTTCCATCGCTTTGTTGGTCTATCTTTGATTCTGCGGCCTGTAGGAACCCAAGCTTCGACTTTCTTACTCCATCTGTCTTCTTTCTGCCTCGCTACGTGCCCAGCCCATCGCCACTTTAGTTCCATTGCATGAGTCAATGATTTTTGACTTTTTTCGTAGTTTGTCATTCTGTACTTTCTGCAGTCGGCTGACTTTCATAATTATTCGAGCTCGCTGCTCATCTTGAAGCCAATGTGCGTTGTGATTGCTCAGACTCCAAGCTTAAGCTCCGTATGTGAGCACCGGAAGAACACACATATTCATTAGTCGTCTTTTGTGGTAGATTGGGAGCTTTTCACTGCTGAAAAATCTTTTGTTGCTCCAAAATGCTTTCCACGCAGATGAAATCCTTTTGCTGATTTCTTCTTGCTTTCGGTCTTTGAACGCCATGTTTGCGCCCATGTTTTGAAATCTTGGAGTGCTGCATTCGTCATGATTTTCGTCTTCTTCCAGTTGATCAGCAATCCAGTTTTCTTTGGTTCAGCAACAAGATCTTCCATCATAGTTCCATTATTCATTTGCAAACAGTTTACTGTCGTTCCCACCAAACTATTTCACGAGTGTAATGGTATCCAGGTGAATTTTTATGTCGAAGCGGAAAAGACAACAAAAGAAAGTTGAAAAACTCATCAGAGTTGAAAGTCGGAAAAGTCATCGGTGTAACTTAAATTAATTTTTTATTCGTTTTGTCATCAGCATGGTATTCTGGTAGCAGCTAATTGACTGTTTATTGGATGGACACGTTTGAGTGAAGTTGATAGAACTTGAAGAACGTTGGTAATGAAAGCTGCCTGGGATTCTGTCAAAACGATTTATTGAACTCGGGAAAGATGTTTTGAATGTTGTCAAGTGATTTTCGAGTGATTTTGAAGTCTTTTCTAACCTAGAAAGCTGAGATGTGTTTAAAATTTCACGAAACTATAAAAGCTTAATAACCCGAAAGCTCTAAACCTTGAGAGTTTTTAAATGTTAAAACTCGTAAATTACAAGCTTTTAAAAGTTTTTGCTAATGGTGCATAAAAATCAAGCATAAGAATCAAAAAAAAAAAATTAAAACACGGTGCTGGTCCACTCAATGAGAAAATCCTTAAACGGAAAAACTTTAACATCGCTTCCTTGTTAAGAATGAATGTCGGCGAAGCTTTATCCCGGCAACAGCATATGCAATCAATCTCTTTAATGGCACATTTTCCGTACATAAAATTTGATGTTAAATTTAATCATATTTATTGTGCACACGATCCAGCACACCAGACATTTTAAGGCCGGGTGTGAAGAGATTGAAGGGGCTGGGATAGAGAACATTTCAATTTCAATTATTATGATCCCACTTTTATTTCTTTTTCTTCTCGTTTCTTTGCTCGAATTCCAGCCGAGAGTTCAAAAAGAAAATTTCAAGGAATAAAATTGATTTGGCACTCACGCAGTTTATTTTATTATAATGATTTTTTTCCATCACATCAAACGGGTGGATTTGAGGGAGGTTTAATCGCCATTAAAAGCTAAACGAAGAAGACACATCACGTCGTGCCGTCGTGTAGGACGTAAAACATATTTATGAGATATGCGATGTTTATGCAACACTGGTTATACATAAATAAATATTTTTGTAAAAATGTCATAAAGTTTGTGACGAAGGACGCGGAACACGTCTCAGTTGAACACAATAAGCTTTTTACAGCAATTCTCGGGATGAGGAAAGGGCGGAAGCGTGTCGAGAGAGACTCTTCCTCCATTCAGCAACTATTTTCATTTACAAAAGAGTTGTGTTTGCACTGCCGTCTTAAAATAACAATTTTAGAATTAAAATAACCTGGAAATCTAAGAACATGGAAACCATTTTGTTGTTTTACTTTGCAAAACTTTTGTTTCAAGTTTTTTGAGAAAATATTACAAAATCTATCTCTCTCAAATATTTCTGTTTAATTTAAAATGTGTTTCGATTCAGAGTAGGCACTCATTGTTTCATGAATTGTTGAAAGCTTTTAATAATATTCACTTTAAAATCAGATATTTCCGGGTAACTTTACATCAATATCCACGTCCTGAACATTAAAGTAAGCCTTAAATGTTCACTGCAAGTTCATCTTTTCGTTCTTAAGAGAAAATCGTGCACGGATAAATGTTTTACAAGATAAAGTGGCTGGGTGTGCATGTTTTATGGAAATGGAACGAACGGACATGGGATCGCTTCTCTCTTTAACTCTCAAAATGAAATTCTTGTCAGGACTTTTCTTGCCAATAAAATTTACATGACATCAGGTAGAATTGTGTGTGGTCATGTAATTCGAAGCAATTTGCAAGTTTTCTTTAACTAATTTTCTCGTCCGAAATCTTCCGTGGTAGAAATGTTGAGTTGAGATCGCAACTTCATTCGTTATCCCGACGGTTGATAAAGGGACTCAATCATCCGTCCGTATGAGACAATTTCACAGGCCAGCGGTTTTCAGCTGAAAATCGAGATATTTCGATACTTTTGGAGTCGAGGGTTGGTAAGAAATGGGCCTTTCTTCGATTCACCTAAGTGAATTCAGATTAAATGGAAGTTGAAAACTAACTTTTTGACAATCCTATCAGTAGCCCAGAAATTTCTGATAGATTAGTTTTCGCAAACACTTTACGCGTTAAGAACCTTTTTTGAAACGTCACTCAACGTTGATGAGTTTATGTTTAATAGGATTTGCGAAGCTTGCTACAGCGACGAATAAAAAATCAAGTTCCCGGGAGTGCCGGGGACATTTGTCAACGATTGGACAAGGTTTGGCACTTAGATTTCTGTTGGGAGCAATTAAAAGTGACGTTTTGTGTTTCAACTGTAGATGTAATGATTGATGAACACGTGAACTGCGTGCTGGAATACAAATGTTATCACTAATCCTACAGAGAAAACTTTGGATTAATGTTAACATTTAATTAATTAGAGAAGTTTTTAGAATTCCCCTATCATGATTTATTGAAGACGGAGATGAATTTATTAGTTTTCACTTCCTTATTAAAATTTCCATCTTGCACACGATGGAAATTTATAAGCTGCTGGTTCCCCTCGGGTTCATTTTGAAAATCATCCCCGATAAATAAAACTTACAATTCCAAGCGTCTTTCACGGTCTTCCATGGTCTGCTTGTAGCTTCGGGAAGCTTTTAAGAGTTTATTTGAAATATTTATTGCAAATTTTATTCGAAAACTTTGCAGCTGGATTGTTTTTTTTATGATTGGAGGTTCCGGATCATCCACTTTTTAAATGGATTATCTGTTTTGAAAAATTGTATCTCTGTGAGAATAACCTGAAAAACAGCGCCTTTTACGTTAACTGAAAGTGAACTTTTACTTTACACCGAATTAAAACAGTTTTAGTTGTTTTATGGCCACTTCAGATCCGATTCGAACCGGACCGTTTCTGAAGATGGAAGCATTGCTTCTGAAATTGCCATAAAACAACTAAAACTGTTTTAATTCGGTGTAAAGTAAAAGTGTTTGTCCAGATCAATTCACTTTCAGTTAACGTAGAGTTTTTACACCTTCTCCAAACGCATTTTGAGCGCGTTTTACGTTTGAATAATTCAGCGCAGTAAATGCTAACCTCGAAAGAAAAAAAACATTAATTAAGGACCGTTTTTCCCCAACGTAATAACTCTCCAGATCATGAATTACCAATTTTTCTAATTGGCTAGCGTTTCCGACAGTCTCGTTGAAACTCTCTCGCCCATGATCAATTAGAGCCACTTGAAGATATGCTTTTAATTAAGACATTTCCGCTCCAGAAGCATTTTCCTTCTTTGTAAATTCATGAGATTAGCTTTTCTTGCGGCGTCTAACAATAGCCTGAGAGGTCGTTCCGTCCTAATTTCTTTCTAATTTTCAATTGAATATTCCGTTCACATAATAGCCGCCTTTAACAACATCATTTAAGCAGAATGTCTTGAAACAATTCTAATTTTACTTTCGTTTTTTCTGCTCGTTCACTCCTACGCGTTCTCATTTGCAGATTCGTTTCTGTTTGAACCGTATACGTTTATCGATTTTTCATTTACTTTTACCACACCGTTAAGAAGACGCTTTGTGAAAGGGAGAAGAAAGCAGCAAGAAAGCAGCCTTCAAGAACAAAGATGGAAAATTGTCGAAACTTTTTGTGGCAAACACAAGCGAAATATCGAAAGTTAAAAGTCTGCTGTTTCATATCCTTGAGCTTTATGTTTAATGGAGAACATAGCTTTCATGATTGAAAACGTTTTGATGAAGAGATTTTCTCCAGTTTTCCTTTATTGTGCCTTTTGTCCTCGAGAATCCCATGAACAAACAAACAAATCAATTTTCAGAGCATTTTGTTCGGCTTTTGATCGCAACAGAGAAGCAAGAACCCTCAACGAGCAGAGAATTTTTCGTAAAGATTTCACTGGAAAATTTGAAGGCAGAAAAATAAATGAAAAAAGCAGCAACAGATGCGGGATATTGATGACTAGATTGAAGCCTTTTGTGCGCTTCTCGCATTGACAATAAAAGCATGTTTCCCCGACCGAGTTTTTCATATTTTCTCCCGTTGGCACGTAGCAAAGATTCTCTCAACTGTTGATTCGATTGCCTGATTCGCTCTTTCGTTCGATATGAGATTCAAATTTATTTTCATTACCATCTCGTTCTCTCTCTATTTGCAGCATGTTCAGCGGGGTATAATGAAAAGCGATTACTACATGATCTATTAGACTCATATAATACACTGGTAAATATTGTTGATCGCTTGGAATGTTCGACACAACCTGACACATTTATTGCGCCTTCGATTACGCCTTTCGCCATTAATTTCAATTTACTTCGCTAGGAACGACCTGTGGTTAATGAATCCGATCCACTTCAATTAAGTTTTGGCTTAACTTTAATGCAGATTATAGACGTGGTGAGTTCGTAGCTTTCGTTTCTCTTGACTTAGCTTTAAGCCTCTTCAATGGCAACAAGAAAACTTTTCCAATTCCATCGTAAATTCCACGAAAAATCTCTTTACAGGATGAGAAGAATCAGTTGCTAGTAACAAATATTTGGTTGAAGTTGGTAAGTCACAAGGATTAACTTCAAAATGACTTGAAATTTCTCTCAGACATGTTCCCTGCCATTGTGAGATGAGAAAAGAAAATATTCCAACAATGAGGAAATTCCTTTTTATGAACTTGAAGTTTCTCTGCCATGTTAACTTTTGAAAACAGGGCAAAGATTGGATAGAATGTCAAGAAAATAAAATCATGAATATTCAAATCTAGACCATGGATGACGTCCACACGATAAAAGTTTCGAGAATCTTATTTGTGGAAAACGAGTCGAAAACAACATTTTCTTTGGTTGTTGCGGTAACTGCAAATGTACTGCTAGTGTCGTCGCTGGAGAATTGTGTTGGATATAAATCTGAATAAGGTTTCGAGCTTACAGAAACTTTCTTATTAAGTTAAAAGTTCCTAATTTTCTTGACAACTTGAAAGGCAAATAAGACTTTGTTCGAGAAGTTTGTCACTGCCAAAATAGTTTTTTCAATTTTTTCTGTAATTGTATTACTTTTCACAAGCTTTTGTTGTCTCACAACTCCAGAAAAACCCACGAAAGCTATGACATAACCTCACTCCCTGATTGACCTAACCCAATTTTCAGCTCATCTCGGCACTGCTGCTTTGCCATCATAAACTTTTGCCTTGACTAATAAACTATAAAGCTTCACTCGTTTTCTCGCAAACTTCAACTCCGTGCACAATTTGCTACATAAAATTAAATCAATTTATATCCTCTGGCTGAGTACGCTCTCTATTCATGAATGGCTGCAATTAAAAAAGTTTTGCGATTATCCGAGATGGAACTACTGTAATTTTTCGTGAACAATCTCGAGACTGAGTCTGGTCTGCAATATTGCTCGAGTCGTCTCAGTGTTAATTGAAACTTATTTTTAATTAACTTTTGCAATGCCTTAAAGCGGTCGTAGATGAATTAGTTATGTAAAAATAAATAATGATTCCTACAATTAAGAAACTAGGTAGGAAAATACCTCGAAGAGACATCGCGAGTGAAAAGGGTTTTGGGGAGTGTCTGAGAGTCATCTTGCAAGGCAATTTAATTTTATGGCTGCCAAGGGATTAGAAGTTTAGCGTTAAATCTGGATGAAATTGTTTTTAGGAATGGAACGACATGAACCTGCGGTGGAACACCAGCGAGTATGGCGGTGTGAAAGATCTCCGGATACCACCGCATCGAATTTGGAAGCCTGACGTGCTGATGTACAATAGGTGAGTGGAACGGTGGCGGTAATTTTAGCAACAACTAACCTCATTTTACGACGGCTCTCGTTATAGTGCCGACGAAGGATTTGATGGCACATATCCAACGAACGTAGTAGTGCGAAATAATGGTTCGTGTTTATATGTGCCACCAGGGATTTTCAAGTCTACGTGTAAAATCGATATCACGTGGTTCCCTTTCGACGATCAGCGTTGTGAGATGAAGTTTGGAAGTTGGACCTACGATGGCTTCCAGGTGCGTTCGAGTGCCACCGCCCGCTCGCTTTTCATTAATAGCCGTAACTTTGCTTCGATTTACAGCTCGACCTTCAGCTGCAGGACGAAACTGGTGGCGACATCAGTAGCTTTGTAACAAACGGCGAGTGGGATCTTTTAGGTTCGTGTTAATTAAACTCTCTCTCTTTCTCTCTCTGTGTCTTTCTCATTCCTTCATTGTCACGGTCGAAAACGCAAGCGTCAAGAGATGCGAGAAGCTCTTACTTTGCCTCATTTTCCTTTGCGAATGCGGAGCTGTGCTGATAATAGCGCCAAGAGCTCATGCCGGATGAAGAAAGGGCGCCGTAATTTATCCTTGATGAAAGCGAACTGAAAAAGCATGAATGCTTTGGGGTTATTGTTTTAATTATGTATTCATACGCATTACAAACGGAAGTTTTTCTGATTCCGTACATAAGCATCTCATCTCATTCCGATTCCCCGCTTTTTTCAACCCCATCGCCTGGGTACCTGTAAGTGAATTCAATCTCACCGAACCTGAGAGTGAAGTAGCTTTTTCCACTTTTTTTAAGAGCTGGTAATTTACGGTTCAAAGTTTTACCCATTTCCACCCCTTGAACACATTTTCTATTCGAAAATTGTGCGCTCCATTTTTTTCTCCGCTCGCACACACTGTTTTTCGGGATATTTGAACCCTAAGCGAGATGTTTCACGTCACTCTCAAAGTGTGCTGGGTATGCGAATTGACACAACAAAGGAGGGAAATGAATTAAATATGCTCGGTTAGAACATTAAACATCATAAAAAATTTATGACATTTTGTACATACGATAAAAAAATGATGTCTCCCACTCGAGATGGGGAAGGGTATCGAGCTGGCAGATGCTTTCCATGGAAAGTTGAAAATTGCATGACATTGTTTGAGCCCAGATCTATTTTCGGGCGAAGGGAAAAGAGATGTCAAGTTGAGGGGAAGGAAGAAAATCCATTAGGCCTAGATTGACTTCGCTCGATGCCGGAGCTCTCAGGCCAGAAAATTTATCGATTTTCAGGTTAGAACTAGGCCGTCCAGAAATACAAGCGAGGGACTTTATAATGACATGAAAAAATCCATTAAGAATGTGATTTATTGTTCTTTAATGGAACACTTTGAGGTTATTGGCATGTTTTTAAGGTCATTAAAGCAATTTTGAGGTTATTTAAACATTTTTGGGGTTATTAACACAGTTGTAAGGTCAATTTATGGAACATTTGTCGTCATTGTGATGTCAACAGCTAAGATAAAAGTGTAAAACTAATACAAAAATAGAAATATGAAAGTTTTGTCAAATCTAACCTGCAAATTTACAAAAAGTTCTATGCTACACCTATTGTCAAGGCTTATTTGCTTTGCATCATTATTATCACTTTAGATTATCATATCAGTTTAGAAGAATCTTGAATAATAGAAAATTTACAAAAAAAAACAACTTCAAATTTGACAAAATCTACACGGACCTAACGTTAGAGCTTGACTACTTTAGATGGCCTTAAACAATTGTATTAAATCGACGATAAAACGTCTTTAAAAACGCCCAGAAAGCCTTGATCATAAATTCATTCAGCTTGTCTTTAATTTGCTGCCATTGCAATACGTTTATGGAAAACTGTTGTTCAATTTCGAACATACGGCTTAACGACGAGGGTTGCGGTGCCTTTATGATCAGGAAATAGAGCATGAAAATCAAAAAATCATGAATTTATGTTCACGACATTCCACACCAAGAACTTTGCCCGCATCCAACGCTCATTCGTTCGGTTGTGAATGAATAAAGATGACCTCTTCAACCAAGTGCCTCTCCGTGCACCGAATATCGTTCTCGATGCCAATACATTTCCATAATTTTCTCCTTCAATAATTTGCTAAGCAAGCAAAAAAGTTTTCTCTAAAAACAACCCTCCGGAACATTTTCACCATTTTCACCATCAGTTTGATTTAAGCGACAGAAATTGAAATCGAAATAATTTTGCCACTGCTGCGATGCCAAAAGTTTTCAGCTCGATGAAGGAAAACAGATTTTTTGTCAAGCGTTTCACTTTGGTTGCGACTTAATTAATGTCGAATGAATCGGGGGCAGTGAAGTTGCTATGTTGGAAAATGTTTCGGAGTGTGCCAATCACAGCCAATGTTGCGGAGACAAATTCTTGGAATAAAAAGCAATTTTGAGGTTAGGGTTGGATGAAATGAAGTGTCACAAGCTTGGGTAAAGTTTTGGGCATGGAAAACGATAAGTTTCCATCGATTGAGTTTCGTCTATTTGCCACAACTTTCAATCGACCCAAGGCCTTGAAGCATTCGTTTTGGTAACATCTGTAGTTCTGATGTTGTTTTAGAACGGCAAACTTTGCTGCCAACGTTTCAAATCATCATCTGCTTCGCGAAATAGCAGAAAGCAAACAATTTGTGTACCAAACTAATTGCAAACCTTTCCACCATCAAGTCAATCTCTGCTTCCAACATTCCCTGTTGAATTTGCACCCCCCAAGTGCATGATTTCGACTCAGCAATTTCCAAAAGAAATTCAAGTTTCAAACATAATTGCCACAATGTAAGAAACGACTTGCAATGCAAACTCAAAGTTAATTGAAGAATTTTATTCAAGAGTCATCATAAAAATTGCATTTCCATGCCAGAAACTCGAGCAGCTTCTTGTTTTCCAAAACTTTCTCCGTTGTTTCGCAGTATCATTGACTACAATGAAGCTTTTCAATCTCCATCCAATTCTGAGTCAACTTTGCCTGAATTTCAACTCGAGATGAAAACTCGTTCAAGTTGATGTTTGTATTCTTCGATCGGGTCGAGTCCTTCCCAGTGCATGCTTTGCATTTACATTCAAAAACATAATGTTTCATCAACTGCGCTTGTCCTCGAAGTTTTCGTGCACCAAAGTTTGCCTGGAAAGGAAAATTAATATTAAAACCGAAAAACCGCTTAAACAAATTGAGAAAATTCAATTATTTCATTCACTGACTCAAAAGTTCAATAACAATCACACATGGCAGTGAAACAATTGCGCGCCCGCCTGAATCGGCTTTACCGCGATGAATACAAATTTGTTCTCCACCCAAATCACATTCGGATCGCACGAGTGATTGATCAACGATAAAAACGGGAGCAAACAATTGCCCAAAGTGGAATTGGCGCCTTTAAGTGCGTCGTAAAATTGCATCGAGTACTGATTTATGGTGCAAATTGACATCAGATGCTGCACGAATGATGCGAGAAACGCGCTGTTCCGATCGTGGCCGAGAGAAAGCTTGAAGTATTCAATGTCTTCGTCACTGACACAGTTTTCAGCCCACCGGCCAGTGAAAGTATGCTTTTGAAAATATTTCGTCTTGAGGCGATGCTTTGAACTGCACTGAAATCAAAGTTAAAGACAGTGTATTTGCATTGCAAAGTGCCTTAAGCTCTTCGACAGTTCCACAAATCCTTTCCGGTTCGTTCTCTATCTGCAGCATCTTTGCGATTGCACAGCCAAACTGGCTTTCAATCATTTGCAGTGACGCAATATTTTGAGCACTGATTGCTTTGTGACACGCTTGTGAACAAGCCATAACTGATGTTTGAAGACTTTTTAGTGATTTATCATCAGAAATTGCAATTTCAACTTACCTGAGTGGCTTGGCATTAAATTAGGCTGATTAGTTTGCAAACAATGAAAGCATCTCTGGTGCTTATAAAATTCCATCGATTCGAAGTTGACAAATTTGAAGAACGGTTCTTCAACAGCGACGACCGTGCCCGATCTCAAACTTTGGCCCGTAACAATGTGGCGACTAAATCGTTCATTCTCTTTGAGTTCAAGGCATTCTGCAACGAAGGGAAGCTTTTGGCGCCTTGGGAGCGAGAAATTGAAAACGTCCCAAGTCCTTTCTTGCAACTTTTCATGAGCCAACTGCTTGCACCGAGTTTCTCGATGATTTACAGCGTCATCATTTTTAAGGCCATGATCTTTGGCAAGCTGGATATTGACCAGACACGCTTTAAAGTGCTGAGTTTTAAAATAATCTTCGGATCGCTTTGCGAAAGTTTTCGAATTGTCCGGCGACCCTAGTCTTGCGTGACAAAGGCTTTTATTTTAACAAACTAACGCTTCGAAGATTCTCCCAGCACCGAAAAGTTTGTCGCCTTGTTCTCTAGAAATCTCAGCCAAATTCTTCGCCCAAACTGCGAACACTTTCGGCACCAATGGAAACGTTCAAAAACGTTTGTTTGAGTGCTTTCATATTCACACAAATATGTTGCTACGCGGTGCGATGTGCGAATGTCTTCGTATCGTTCAATCTCAAGATGATTTTCGGTGAGCCGGTACAGAAAGTATTTTTCAATTTTGCTGTCAAAAAAATCTCGGTTATTCTAATGTTTACGCGATGTTTTAATGAAATTTGTAATCGACTTCATGCTTCTAAATTAAAAATTCCTGCTGTCACGGTCTAACTCGAGATTTTGTTTTTCAATTAAAATTCTTCTCGACAAATCCAACTTTTCTGTGTTAGTAAGTCGAGGGACTTCGAAATGCAATCAAGAAAACACGACCTGCCCGAATCAGTCTTCAAGATGCTTCGCTGAAATTCAAAAATAAACGAAATCTCGTCTTAGACAAGCCCGAAGGATAAAATATTCGTGATTAAAAAGTCAAATTCGCTTGATTCTGAATTTTTAATTTGTATTCATAAAATTCAGGTCACTGCAGAGTTCCAACGAAAAGCAAATTTGTTTTCACACTGAAAAGAGTTCGGATCACAACGACATGGCAGATAATCGATCCTTTGCCTTTCACATCCAAAACAGAAGTTTCTTGATTCATTCCATTCCATGTAAAGCAATTTTACTACGTCAAAACCATCGTTACGAGAAATCACTTTTGTCTCCTCGAGGAAAATTGTCCTCTGAAAGCTTTTTTTTGCTTTTCTTGCCTTTGCGCTATACCAAAAAGTCAATAAGAATAACATCGGAACTTGAGAGACATTCAAAAAACACGTCAAGCCTGAATTTATGCTGCAAAACCAAAAAAGTAATGTCTTTGTTTTGTCTTTTTCTGATTGAAAACACAAATTTAAAAACACTTGGACAATCCCCAGAAAGAAAAGCATTATTTTCAGGTCAACGTTCAGAAAAATAGCCGGAAGGCACGTGCCGTTTTTCGTTCTTGAGTTTCTCTTTTTTTTTGTGTTTTTGCGCCATTGTAATTTCAAGCAAAGGATTTCTGCCTTCATTTCGAGGCTTCTTTGTTATGTTAATCCTTCAGTTCCAAAGTCGAATTATTAAAACTCTTTCGGGGTTTAGTCCTGAATGAGAAATTCCGGTCGGCGCTTCAATGTTGTGCGGGATTTACTTGAATAAATTTAAAACGTTTAAGCTCCGTTTTGTATCTACATCGCTTGTATTTTTCTCCTTTTCAGGTGTTCCCGGCAAAAGAAATGAAATTTATTACAATTGCTGCCCAGAACCTTACGTAGACGTCACTTTCGCTATTATTATACGACGACGAACATTGTATTACTTTTTTAATTTAATCGTCCCATGTGTACTGATTGCTTCCATGGCATTATTGGGATTCACGTTGCCACCAGACTCCGGTGAAAAGTTATCATTAGGTACAGAACAGAAACGAAACAAAAGCCAGGGTTTAAGGACGCTGAATGATATGCCATTGTCTTTTTGAATGAAATCCATGCTGAACATTGTTGCAGAGTTAGCGAATTGCAAAATATCGGGAAATTGCAGCATTAATGAAGCTTTGAATACGCTTTGTTTTTGTTCATCATTATGATTCGAAATTGGGGCTCATAAAGGGTTGGATCTTCGTTTCGAATCATAATAAAAGCTTTTGTTTGTTTTTTGTTACGCAAGTTTGCGACCGAAGCTTTTGTAGTTTTAAAATTGAACAAATTTAGCATTAGATTTATTTTTGTTATCTTGCGACGCATAATCGCAGCTTTGAGCACTCTCGATTTCATCAAAAGCTGTTCGCAAACTTTTAATCCGAAAACTAAACTTTTGCGAATCGCACTAAAAGCTTTAAATTGCATCCGAAGCTAGACTTTGCGACATGCAACTTTGGCTTCAACACAAATTGATTGCGATTCGCAAACGTTTAGAATATTTGCGAATTGCATTTAAAGCTTAAAGTCGCATCCAAAGCTTCTACCAAACTTTGCAATTATCACTCTGAAACATCGGTTCATGAGTCATGGCTCGCATTCAAGACGGCATGGGATCGTATGATAACTCATTAGATGAATCAACTTTCTCATATATTTCTTCCCATTTCTTGCGTTCATTTTTTTCTCTTCTACTTCTCGAAAAAACCAAAAATCTCGCATTGAAACAAAATTGTTCATCGTAAAAAAATACCAAAACAAAAACAATGCACTCGCATTTCACAGGCGTAACAATTTTACTATCATTAACTGTATTTTTAAATATGGTAGCAGAAACAATGCCGGCAACATCAGATGCCGTTCCATTATTAGGTAAACTATTTGCTTCCATTTTGTCGATGAGTGTGTTAGACTCGTGTGTGCCTAGCGGAATGAATGACTTCATATATCGATGTTTGTTATCGCGTGGGATTTTTTGAACCCCCCTTTGAACAACAAGTCCATACGTTCGTAAATTAACCACATTTAGCGACCATGTTAGAAAAGGCTTTCTGCGCGTCTCCACTGGGAAACGGAAGCCGTTGCTGGCACTGCCAGCTTTCCGTTTTCACAATCGAGATGCCAGTGGCCTTTTGATGTTTTGTGATACCCTGGACATGACTTGACTTGGAGTTATATTACTGTGTGTGCTCAACTTACATAACCGCTCAATGGTATCAGCTGACACTTTTACGCAGCTATTCCATGGGGTCGCCCTTCATGTAAATGGCATTTGTACAGAACAATATATGCATACGTTACCTTAGGTATGTATGCACATATCCTGGGGACATCATTATTCGGTTATATACTGAATATGTGTTCTTGTATAATAATATTAAATTAATTAATTTTTTATTGTTAATAGTGTTTTGTTTTGAGATTGGACCTGGCAATGCACAAATGAGATGAAAACCAAATGAAAGCTTATAAGGAACCGTTCATTTAGTACGTCATGCTTTTGCACTACAATGAAAAGCTTTTCTCAGTCGCTTTGTATGTTAGAAATCTGAGAAAAGCTTTGAAAATTCGGCTTAAGAAGATTTCAAGTTGATTTCTAAGTTAGGAACAATGAAATTCGAAGAAAGCAAGACGTACAACTTGAACCTGATGTTGAAAAAGTTGTAAAATGCAGGCGCTCCAGATGGAGGTTTTTGGTGCCAATTGGTCTAAAATTACAGTTAGTTGCAATAGTTTCTCTATATTGCGGCCTGTTTAAACTGAATAGAAGATGACCAAGTGCCTTGGACAGGCAGTGTTACATATGTAAATGCGAGAAGTAGCTTTTAGGTTATCGAAGTGATCCAGATTGTAAATAATAATCGATAAGTTAATGGAACTTTGATTGAACGGATGCGACGACATTTTTTACGGAAACGATGAAAAGGCTTTCAATAAAACGTTCGCCTTGCCTTGCACAGTACACATCGATGGTAATTGACAGAAATGGTATGGTGTTGTCACACACGTCTCGTGCTGGGATGGAAGGGTTTTCGTCTGACCGAATTTGTTAACCCTGCAGTTTGCCCATCCTGTTTGTATCAATCCGCCAATCCTGCAAATCCACGAATCCACAGTTTCTACTGCCAATGTGTTACACCATGTATGTGTTTCGTTGATTCTGGTCAGTCGATCTACCCGTCTCTTCCTCACTGTACCGCCACTGAACCTGACTTTAGGCTATCCAAACTGCTTGGTAAAGTTTGACATGTCAGCTCAGGTATTTAGACATTTCAATAAATGTGGAAATATCTCATTTGTGCATGCTAGCAGAGAGTTTTTTGCTATTTAACTATGCCTGGAATTTTTTAGAGACTTCATATACTTGATGTGACTAGAGATAATGTTTTATTTTATATAAAATAATCAAATATAAAAAGAGCTTTAGAGAATTAAACAAAAAACTTTGAACATAAAAATAAAACAAACTCTAGTCGTGGTTGAATGCTGTTGATCTGCATTGTCCAGCCGATAATTAACGAAATGAAAAAAGAAATTAAAGCAAACTTAAAATGACACACTATTAATTGCATATAATATTCATGTGTATATAATCATATGAATCAAACCGTAGTCGAATGCAATATACGATAAAAATTTCAATTAATAACTTTATTGTTATGCAGGTACATATTTCAATTGTATAATGTTTATGGTTGCCTCATCCGTCGTTTCAACGATTTTAATATTAAATTACCATCATAGAAATGCCGACACACATGAAATGTCAGACTGGGTAAGTTGTTATGTGAAATCAGAAACAAGAAAAAGCAAATAGTTGGCATTTATGAAGTGTCTGCAATAATCCGAAAAAAATTCAATGCGGAGAATTTTAGAGCACATTTCCCACAATTTTGACGTCTATTGGACGTTTGCTGAGGTTCTCGTTCTCCTTCTTCATCTCTCTAGCCCCTTTAATGAAGCTTCTAACCCTTTTCTCGATAAAGAATGCAAAAAAAACTTCTATGAGAACTCTCGCTTCAAATTATGAGCCTTAAATATGAGAACGTTGCTAAGCTGAGCTCAATGTCTGCTTGTGTGGGTGTGTGTGGAAATGTGGACAGTCGAGGTTACAAAACTTTTATTTTTATTGAAAGCACAGCATAATTAATAGTTCTGCAGCACCCATTTGAGTGTAGCGCTTTTGTGATAAACTTTTTACTGCATTCATGCATCAGATTATGAACATCATGGCAACTAATTGCAGTTCAATAAAATCCATTCTCTTTAATTAGTATTTAATGGATTTTGAGATATTGCTAATTGCTTTTGATACGATCATAAAATGTTCGCTTTGCATTGACACATAATTGGCTTCAAAACCTATACTTTAAGTTGAAAAGGAAAGATAAAGCTTTAATTGTTGAGTGAAAGGCATTGAATTGGAACAAGAACCAAATTGTAATAGCAATTATTTTAGGATATTTGGATGTTTGCTTAACAGCTTTTCAAAGTTCATCTGAAGTTTTTGTAGCTTTTTTCAAGCGTTTTGAAATCGTTCTATGAAGCTTTAGATCTCAAAAACACTTCTTTAACAAATTTTATAAGCTTTTTTAAACCATAAGAAGCTTTAAAAACTTTGAAATTGCTTTTAGAATAATTTCATCGAGCTTTTTGAATTCATGAAAAAGAACTGCTGAACTAACAAACTTAACATAAAGTGAAATTGCATTTGACAAAATTTGTAGTCATTTTAGATGAAAATTGAAAGCACTTTTAGCCTGATATTCTTAGAAAATGATTTTAGCTTGCACAAATTGAATTACCCTGAACAAAATAACTTAAAATAATTAGAAAGTTTATTCATAATCAAACCATCCAAATATCCTGCAATTGAATTGGTACAAAAAAGTGTGAACAAGAGTAGGTGGAAGATTTGGTGATTTATGGTAGCTGCTGAGAAGATTTAATTAACTTCCCCCGTCATTAGTGCGACAATGAATAGCTTCAAAGTTCAGGACTGCTTGAAAGCTTTGCAAGGTTTTACAAAAACAAGCTTTTGCCAAATGCTTCTGCGGCAACTTCATCGAGAGAAAAAAACGCTTCACAAAATAAATTTCTGTAGACATTTGCAATGGAACACGATGTTCGCCTTAATTAACCCAATGAATTTCTAGCTTTTATGTTCTCAAATCATCACGAAAAAACGCTCACGTTTCACTTTTTCTTTTTACAAATTTTTATTTGAATTCGACATGAATTTATTTTTCAAAAACAAAAACTCGCGATAAAATTGTTACCCCAGGTGAGAATTGTTTTTCTCTACTGGTTGCCTTGTATTCTGAGAATGCAACGACCCGGAAGAGACACATCCATGGAATATCCACCAACGCCGACTTCGGATGCATCGGAACGTAAAACAACTAACATCCAAGATGTTGAGTTGAGAGAAAGGTATAAGACGGAGCTTCCACTCCCATTCCGGTAGCTTTGGAATGTCCTGACAAACGCGTCCGCCGATGGCAGATAAGAATAAACCAAAAAACGTTGCTTTCAGATCCTCAAAGTCATTGCTAGCGAATGTACTAGACATCGATGATGATTTTCGGCACAATTGCCGACCGCTAACTCCTGGAGGTACACTGCCACACAATCCACCTTATTTTAGAACTGTTTATAGGTAATGGAGTTTCTTCTTCTTCTTTTTTCCTTTTTTTCTTCTTTTTTTGTGTCTTTTATCTTCCCTTTTTGGGTGCGATGTTGATGTTGTCCACTCACAGATATGCTCAGTCAATCTCTAAACCTTCTGGTTCTCCCTTTACCTTCCAGACACGATGACAATTGTAGCATTGGAACAATTGGTGGTGGAAGAATGCCCGACGCTATAGCACCTCATGCATGTAGCTTTAATTCGTCAGCAGACTATGAATTGGCACTAATATTGAAAGAAATACGATTTATTACGGATCAAGTAAGTAGCTGGCGTGGGATGGGAGACGTAAAAGGGATTCTAAGTGCTCATCTCGAACACCCGAGAAGGAAATAAACAGGCAGATCATGCGAAACTGCCAGCGTTGTAAAAACGGATAAAGAAAAGAGTTTAAGCTTTATGCCACCGTCAATATTGGCCGCACGAATTTACTTTTTATTCTCATTCTCGCCTTTCTAAAACCCAGATTCGAAAAGATGACGACAATTCAGGAATAGCAAAGGATTGGAAATATGCTGCTATGGTCGTTGATAGGCTGTGCCTTATTATTTTTACATTCTTCACAATAGCCGCCACAGTTGCTGTCCTCTTGTCAGCACCACACATCATTGTTTCGTAGCCGTTTGAAAATGGTTATTGTTATTGGTTTTATCATAAAATCAATTTGTTGTTCTTCAAGTTCGTTTCAAAGCTCTTCAAGTAAAGTTTCTGCCCTCGGTTCGTCGGTATTCTACTCAGCGGAGAACGGAAACGGAAGTTGAATTAAAGTTATTGAAGCTGCAACGGTTGGTTCAGCAATGATAAAAAAAAGAAAAGTTGGTCTTTGTGTGCAAGCCGAAGATGAATTTGAGAAAAAAAAAGAAAAAAATCGAAAAGTTTTTGTTGAGTTGATCTATAAAAGGTTTATTTTTAACGATTGATGGGGTGGTTCGTGGGTAACTTGGATTTTCCGTGAAAAGTTTAATTATCAAATGGTTCTATCATGGTTATGTTTTTAAAGATGTTTTAAGAAAAAACTTTGAAGTTTTATTTAAAAATCATTATAAATCGATAACTTTGTGTTGACAAAACTGATGAATCAACCCCAATAGCTCAACTGCAGTTATTTTTGTTCGAAATCTTGTTACAAGTTTCATTCAAGTATGAAAAAAATCGGAAACAAATGTCAAGCTTAAGTTTTTCCTTGCATATTACAAAGTTTTTGTCGCCAACAACTCTTCACCTACGTCGCCCACGAACTTTCCACTCAAGTCAGAACTAAACTCAGACCCTAATTATCAGAATGTTTGCTTCTTCTGTGGTGAACAAAAAAGAAAGTGAATAAATCGACGTTCAGTTTACAAGAAATGAACTTTCCCAAAAGCAATAATTGTTATTTACGAGATGAAAATTTAATTTGAATTTATTTCCATCCACGATTGAAAATATAAGAAACAAATAGAGAGAAAAAGCGTAAATTGATGATAAACTTTTGTAAATACAGTTACCAACATAGGCGAATAAGCGAACATAAGAGAAAAGGGAAGTTTGAACAAAAAGTTGCAGAAAAATTAATTTAATCTCGTTTAAAGCTTAGATTTCTTACGAATAATTAAGTTTTTTGAACTTAACGGTGGAGTGGAGTTTGACCCGGTTGACGCAGGCTTCAGCTCTGTCAGTTGGTTGGGGTTTTCTTCATAATGGAGACTTAACACGCTCGTAAAATTTGAATAATTTCTAAAGATTTTTTCTCAGAAATGACCAAAGCTTCACTCCGCCGGCAACGAGAAAAGGACAAAAATGATTCATGTGTTCATTTAGTATTACAGTTTTTATACTTTTTCAACGGATCTCTCATGAAATCATTTCACAGTTGGTACGACAACGTTTAGGGGCAAAAAGATGGTGAAGATTGAGCATCTCAATTGAGCCTTCACGCGCGAACTTGTAGTTTTGAACGACGACCAACTTAAGATGAAAATATAAAATTTAGTTTTTATGGAAATTCGCTAGATAGCTCCAATTCACACCTGATATATACTCAAAGTCCTATTTAAGATTTCAAAAAGTGGAAACTTAACGAGAAGTTGCAGAAGAATTGTACAGAAATCTCATATCATTGAAACGAAGCATAAGGTGCAAAAAATACATTAATCATTTTTGTGGTCGCTCTAACCATGAACCAAGAGAAGAGAAATTAAAGGAAATTACAAGATTAAATCGTTTAAATTTTTTGAACTTCAAAATTCATTGATTCAAGTTTCATGCTCATGCTCAGACTATTATTTAAAATAAAATTGAGAAATTACATTGACAAGAAAATAAAAATTGAAGCAAAACTGTGTAAAATATAATAAAAGAAAATTGTAGAATTATTCTAAAACGTTTAATTGAAGAAAGAGTAGATCAATGAATTCAAAAGTTCATGGATGTACTGAGCATTGAAAGCTTTGTTTAGAAAATCAAGTTGCCAGAACACGTACATTCATCAGAAGTTTAAATAAAAATAGCGAAAATATGAAAGAAATTTATTATAACTATGTTGTGACAACTCCTTGATTGTTTCAAAATTCTTTGAGAATTCAAAAGGCGTATTCAAAGTTTACTCAAGATTTAAATTTATATCAACTGTGATATTTTACGTTTCTGAAATATTTTCCCTTCTACACTTTTTAACTTTTACTGTGCACTGTTTTTAAAATAATCACTCGCCAAACACACATACAACCTTTAATCACCAAAAACATTGCCAACAATCAAATAAATTTCTTGGTGCACCTTTAAATGTAATGAAGGGTCAAAAATTGTCGATGTAATTTCCATTGAAATGCTGCCAAGACAACCAAGAGATGACCAACAGCTTGAGTTCACGATTTTCTTTGTGACTGATTATTTTAACACTCTGTACAGAAGGTTCAATTTTGAAAATGAAAACTTGACCAATTTTTATTAGGGTTTGTTCAAAAAGTGACCAAATTTGAACTTAAAGGATCAAATTTGTGTTCAAGAGATTGGAAATGAAAAAAAATGTTGGTCTTGAAGTTCAAATACATTTTAAATGAACAAAATTGATCAAACTGAATTCAATTTTGAACTCGAAGGTCAAAAACATCTAAAACAAGTAAACATTATATGAAAAATAAATCAAAAACACAAAAATTTGATCTTTCAGGCTCAAGCTTGATCAAAACTCCCTAAATTTTTGTTATAAACGCACTTGAATGAAGAAAAATCCATTTTATTAGCGTAACATTGTTCATTTTTGAGTTCCCCGAACTACGATGACAGATTCCGTATTCAAAAGTTGGAACCAAATTCAAGACTTCCGCAGTTCGGGTGTTTTGAATAATTCGAAATTTAATCCCTTGAATCTTTGCCATTCCATGTTTTAATCATCTATTCCTACGCAATCACTTTAAAAAGAACATTTCTATCATGAAAAAGTTGCTGAGTCGCGAGTCTCTTATTTTTGACACTTTTGTCAAAATCTCAAAAAGTAAAATTTTCTCTCGTAATCGTAAAATCTCGTCTTTAAATTTGTATTAAGATAAGATCAAGATACGAAATTTGTAAATATTTACAAAGTAAAACCTAAAATTAATGATTAAAAGTAATAGGAAAGTTTATTGAAATTTGAAATGAAAGTTTAAATCTTTAAATCTTAAATAACTGAATAAAATAATATAGGCAATTGTACTATTGTTGTTCGTTCCATTTTTCGGAACTTTAAAAGTTTTGAGAAGATAATGAAAAGTCATTTTTGATTCAATCGTAATTACACTAAAAGAAAAACCATTTTGAAGAGACGCTCACCATCTGTAAATATTGACGAGTTGAATGTATTATTGAACCTTCATATAGAATCGATCGCTTTCAATTTAATAATAAATTTTTGAAACTAATTCAAAGTGAATTTAGTCATTCCGAATCGTTTTTCTTGATGAGAGAAGGAAAACCCATTGAAACCAGAAGCTAAGCATAACGACAACATTGATTGCCAAAATTTAAGCCAATTACTGATGTTTTTACCATAGAAATTACCATAAATTAGAAGTTTTTAGCAAAGTCAACGCATGACACATTCAATAGATTCAAAAAAAAAACGCTGCAGGAAAGTCAAGCTCAAGATTTTTATTTCTTGGACGACAAATTGATTACTAGGGTTGATTAAAGACTATTTGCATTGTCGCTCGGCCGTTGTCAGGCAGATTTTTTTTCAGTGGTCGAACTAAACCGACCTAACACCCACCATCTGCCAACATTCACTGCGGAAGACAAGGAAGACGTTTTGATCTCTTTAAATCAACCCTAAAAGTAAAACCTTACTTTCACCTTTTTGATCGAGAAGCTTGAAAGTTGATCCATGCTCAATGTAAACCTCTTACTTATCAAATTATTGTGTTTGCAAAACCTTGCAATTGTCAAGAACGTACAATTTGAAATGATTTTCGCGCATCCAAACCTCAATTCAACAATCACATTCTGTTTTAAGTCTCTGCTTAAAGGGATCAAACTGAAGTTTTTCGTTTCGTTTTTGAAATGTCAGAAAGCTGAAAGAAGATAAGGTGGAAATTAACTGAGAAAAATAGGAGAAAAATACCTTTATAAAAATTTTTATGAATGAATAAAAATTGAAAATGAATTTACCCCTGTGCGACAGACTATTTTTATTACTTTCAACGCCGTTTTTAAGATCAGCGAGTTCCTGCCACATCCCGAGACATACACTCCAGTCATTCGCGACGCCGTTGCGAGGTACTAAATGAACTCGGCCGGTCTGAACTGCTCAGACCCGAGAATGTAAGTTAAACTGTGCTCTACGCTACTGGATCTCACTTAACAGTACGTTGAGTCCCTGAATCGCACTATAACACACTCGTTTTACTTGTACCGTCCGCTTGATCTCTATCGCCGCTCAAAAATTCATATCAGATGTCGCCAACGATGGCCTCTAGCACTGCAAGACACGATCATCTGCCACTCAAGGCACCAACAAAGTCCAAAAGGACAAAGACGGCAAACCAATCAAGGACAAAAATTTCTGCTTGACTGTTGACGACCTGGCACCAGCTTTGAACGAAAACTACGGTTTCACCGTGAAAAAAGCTCATTATTTCGTTTAAGCAGAAATAAAATGAAATTTTGAGTTGCTTTTAATCTTCAGCAATATTCTTTTACAGTGCAACGATGACTGCGAATTGTTTTTATGTGGAAACAGGTGAAATTTTTCTTTGAAATTACTTTAATTTGCGTCAACTGCAATTGAACGTAAAATTAGTTTTTCAGATTATTATTAAAGTCACTCAGTGGTGTAGCAAAGCATTCGAGCGTACTTAAACAGCAATTTGTCTAAATTCCGCAAAAAATGTTTTTCTAAGACGAAGATTCACATCTGACTTTGCTTATAAACATCTGAAACTAGATTTTTCATCTTCGCAATTAAGCAAAAATAAAACCTCAAAGCACCTGGATGTAAAACGACACATGTCTACACATCCGAAGAAGTCGGCGAACGCAAAATTATCTTCTGTGTCTCGTGAATTTTTTGAACTTATTTTTAATTTCTGTCTCTTCAACACGTCATTTGTTTTCTATTTGACAAGCTAAATTTAAAAAGACAAATGTAAATCGGTGATGAAAAATTGGAAAAACATTAAAAAGTATCAGGCGCTAGCTGACGCAAAGCTCATCTTTCACAACTAAAAACCTGACAAAAATCTAATAACTGCTGCAACAAAAAATAACGCTTGTTTGCGGCAGTAGCGATCTGATTGCTCAACCTAACTCCAGAGATAACTCGTTCATCAGACATGATCAAATAAAAAATCCATTATCACCCACCACGCAAACAATTTCCATTTTTTTTTTGTGTTCAACGCAGCGGTTTGGCACACAACGTACTTTAATTTAATCTGATAAAAAAATCTATCCGAGTGAACAAACATCCAGATTTGTTATCACTACATCTGTACATAATGGAATTAGTACCAGCGGATGCTGCTTGAATTCCGACCAAATATTTCATGTTTACAAATTCATTGTCGCAAGTGTCGCGTTCGCTGGTTTGATTGCGGAATAATTGAACACAAATTTGCATTTTCCAATGCAGTCATTGCTTATTCCTGCTTAAAATCCCAGCAGTGATTAATGAAATACGAAAGTCATCGGATTTATTAACGTGTATTAACTGATATGGAGTTTCGTTCGTGATAAAAATAGATCACAGGCATTCATTGTACGTAAAAAATACCAAAAACAAAACAGATTATTTCGATTTCAAGGCTGAAGTAGAATCGACACGAAACGAAACAATAAACGACGACTGTGGAAAGCAGAGAGAAAATTTTCACTATCATCGACGTTGAATGAGTAGAGCGAAGTCATTCGTGAGTGATTCTTACCGAAACTGACGGCATCGAAATGATTTTTTAAGTTTTTTCTTCGAAGACACGAGCTTTTCAAGGCCATGTCGCTTTCAAGGTCTCCGAAGTTAATTCAACCGGAAAACTGACTGACGTGACATGCAATCCTTCCCATCAGCATTGAAGTCCCATTCCAAGTATGCCTCAGTTCCTGCCGCAACGTGGGTTGTGTTGAACACAACAAAGGCACAGTTCGGTAAATGAATTTTTGATGAAACTATCAATTCACGTTGTTTATGTCATAGCCGGCTGGTTTCCTTGAGGCTGACTTCGTATGTACGTGGATTACTTACGCTCTGTTCTGCATTAAGATCGCGTAAGTATTCTCCAGCCTTTGAGACTCGCAACGTGCTTTATGCGGAAACAACATCCAAGCTGTCAGCAGCTGTTGTGATGGTGAAGTGCTGTTTTTCTGAGGTTTAATTTATGTCTCACTTTAACTAACAACCAGCAACGAAAAGAAAAAATAATAATAATAAATAGAAAAAAGTATGAAGAAAACACAAACATTTTTAAAAAAATGTTTCTACAGACTTGTGCCTCTTAGTTTGCTTTTAAACTTTCAGTGAATCACACGCGCAGTTTCGTTCGGTGTTCGTTCTCGACGAGAAAGTTTTATTTTTTCAGTGAACATCTCGAGTGTACACAGAGATAAATGGATTTTCATATAAACGTGAATTGATTTTCGCAATAAAATCCTCGGAAACACGAAATCAGTAAGAAAAAAAGAAAAACTATCAGAAAGTTTCCGCATTGAACGAGAATTTTCCAAAAGTGCTTGTTTTGCCATGCTTTAACCTCGTACATAATTTGTGTTCAACGAACTTAGCATTGAGCTTCGTTCAGTGTAAATATCATAACAAGGATGTGAATTTATGGGATCATTGAGAGATTACGTCAGTGAAAGCAGGTCGTTTGGGACGGGTTTGTGTGATTTCTCATGTGTTTTAGAAGAAAAGGTCGGAAAATGGTGTGCGAATCTCTGATACAGGATGTAATTTGCTGACCGAATTCATGAAGAAGAATTTATGCTCGACAATATCAAAGAAATCTGAGTCATAAAAACAGTTCAATTATCAAGTCAGTTGATGTTGATTTACGGCAGTGTTTTTATTGTTACGAGCAAATTAACTCGTGGGCTGTTAACACGTCAAAACCTTGTTAAATTGAGTGGACAATTGGTCAGACAATCGTGAATTTCTTTAGCTTCTTAAAAGCTTCTGAAGACTGATCAAGTGTAAAACGAAAATTCCCTGCAAAACTGAGTTTAAAATATATTTAAAATAAAGATAAAATTTTGTTTAGAGTTAACCTCAAAATTTCCCTTCAGATCAACCTCAAGATTTATTTGTAGTAAGCCTCATAAAATCTGTTTCAAATCAATCCCAAAATCCCCTTTAAAGTAAACCTCAGGACTATTGAACAGATCAGAAACTAATCGTCTCAAACAAACACTTTTTAATAACATCGCGTACTTGTCTGAATCATCGACACCACAAAAACACCGACCAGAATGAAACAATTGTTTTGTTAATGAGACTCGAAAGTGAGAGACAGTAATTGGTAATTAAATAATTGCGAAAAGATATTTTTGCTAATTATTTTACGGGAAAATTCAATGAACAATTTCAAGAAGATTGTTTTTCACTCGGTCGCATATGTTTACAGACTTTTTTGTTTGCTTGGCATCGATTTTCCGGGAAAGGTTTTTTACCAGCAGTACACTTGACATTCGGAAATTTATTGATGCTTTCATGTTTCGGTTTTATTATTGCTCTTTTGAGTCTTTGTTTACATTGGCCGACCGAGAAAATCAATTTCGAGTGAAATTTCGCCTTCAAGTGATGTATGAAAGTGCTGTTTTGAGGGCTGCTTAGACGTGGCGTGTTTTTGCAGCAATAAATTACCCAACGATAGACAGCTTCATCGAAAAGTGAAGAAGAATCGACAATTATCAAGTCTACCTCTAATAGACGTTCCACCAATCGATGCACGACTTAGACCCGAAAATTCTCGCCAAAACTTAACAGAACTATTTAATCGTTTGACGCGATCTACTTGTAGATATTGTGAAATATTGAGGTGCTAATAAAAGTTGAAATGACTCGAATCAACACAAAACTTGCTGTTAGACGAAGAACTTTATCGTCAGCCAGCGCAGAATTTCAAAAATTAAAAAGTCAAACAAGACGAAACGAAATTAAATGTTTCGAAGTTTGCTTGTCAAAGTTCTCACAGACGAGCGAACGCAATTGCAACAGTTCCCATGCAAATACAGCCCGACGAAACGCGAGCGAATTTGAATGTGAAGCAGAACTTTGCAATTAATATTCCCCGGAGGAAATCAGCAAAGACGAAAACCGGCCATCAATAAATAAACGTCAAAACAGTTAATCTTCGCAATTAATTTATTGCCGAAATGAAAGAAAGACAAATTGCGGCCCATAACAATGTGATTAAACGCTATTAACTAAGTGTAAAAATATTCAATTAGTTTGACAAAGGCGGAATGTTCCAGGAAAGTGGCAAACCAAACGAAAAGACAGATTCCAAAGTGCGGTGGCAAGAAGAGAAACGAGGAAATTTTATTGCCAAGCTTAGAGCGGCATTAATTTCCCTGAACTTTCAATAATCGCGCCAGTCGCCCTCACCTCACCAGTTTAATTCTATTTTTTTTGTTTGATTCTTATGACTTTATTCAGGCTTGAGTAAAACATGTTAACCGAATAGGTCTACATCGGAAGTTTCCAAAGGCACCAAAGTAGTCTTGAACGAATTCTTGAAAATTTTGGTATTCCTCCCCACCAATTGCTCCAGCAGTTTAGGTGCTTCTTAGCGGATAATCCGGGGAACGTTTCGGAGAGGGTTAGTCTGGGCAACCCAAGATCCCGTGCTGCTGTAGCCCAAGCAAAGCTTTTAAATCAAAATTTTCCATTTGATCGAGTGATCTTTGGTGGGAATCGCTGATGGATTTATTCAGCTTCCGGACAGCCTAAGATTGTAGGCCTTAGGTCGTTTCACTGGTTTGGTCCGATCTTGACTATCCACTTCAGTCTCTGAATTCTATTAAACATCTCTCGCCACACCTTGGCTCGATTTCGTGGGCGTCGAAAAATTTAATTAACTGGTAAATGCTAGTTGAAAAGTGTTTAAACGTTTTATCATCCGGGTTGTTTACACAAGGTGCGCAAGATTGAACAAAAACGCACGGGAGTTGTGTGGAAAATAAAACAAATTAATTGGGTATTTGCGTACAATGCACCGCCAAATAAAATTTTCATTAATACTTGAGACGTCGTCGCGGTAGAAATTTCCCATATGAACCGAAACGATAATTAGCAAATTTTAATTTTGGGCTTTTTGTCATAATAATGAAATGTTGCTTTGGCAGCATTTGGGAGTGTGTGAAGTTGCGATGTCATTTGTTTTAGGGAATACAACGCAAACTGACAACCTAAAATTATCAAAACCCAACCACTAAATCACAGCTCTTAACGAGTCCAACCAAAGCACAGAAGTTGTGCCTTAAATTTTACAACATTTACCACGGCTTGTCTTAAATGCTTGAGAACTTTTTCCGCCGAATCACGTATTTATCTTGTGCCTAGGCCAACAAGAGACGTTCCATTAGACTTCGTGTCGTTCTTCAAATTAGCGGCCAGACATTAAAGAATTAGAGACGAGTTGTTAGTCACGTGAAATGAATCGACAGTCACGAAATGTCGCCAGCCAGTCTCCCAGACAATGGTCACGCGAAACTTCAAGTTTATTTTCGATTAATCAAATTGCTTTGATGTCATAATGATGAGAGAAAATTGCTCCCTAGATCCACGTCCTTTCTGAAGGTTGTCCCAGTAACCAAAATAATTTATCATTATCGCGTCTGAGAACTTATTTTGTGTCATGTTCGAAGTCTTTACACGACGGATCATTTATCAGTCGAGCGTTCACTAGCGAACAGTTAAAAGCTTTTAAAAATGCATTCGCGCCGCTATCAATCCCACATTAACAGCTCCCGACGAAAAAATAGAACATAAAGGCTGATAAGAGGTAAATAAAATGGAACGACGTTCATAAACTCACCTTTTCGCAATCGATATTTACGATACGTGAGGTGCTGTGCAGAAAGAGAAACTGTCAATAATGAGCTATAAGGCAATCTCAATAAAAAAAAGTCTAGTGTCACGATAAAGCACCCACGTGGTAAGGAGGAAGATAAATAACAAGGTGCTAAGTTTGATAATTAAGACGTCATCCTAAACGTGCTAATGAATGTTTTATGATTGGCAGTCTCGAGCAATTCATAAAAAAAGATTTCTGCTTATTAATTCTGTCGTCGTTTCCAAGAATTTGAAACTCTCGCCCCAAGTTCTGTTGGCATACACGAGAGAAACTTTGTCGATAATGACAAAGATCAACATTGAACTTTAATTTTAGATTATCGCCGTCTAAAATTGGAATTCATTCACGAGTTCACGTGAAGAAGAATTCAAACGAAGCTGGCTACATTATCTCGACGTTAAATTTGGAACGAAAAAGCGCGTCAAAAAGTTTTCGAGCGCGGCAGCAAAAAAAACCTTAATGATGCGTGACGACCGAAGAAATTTTTTCCGCTTCAAAGCAAACGCTGATGTTCTCGATGTTGATCCCTTCTAACTGTCTCAATAGCTACGACGATTTGATTGCCAAACGAGCGAGTGCCTGATACGCGAAAAAAAAAATGTTCACTGCCGTTTTAATCTCGAAGCAGCGGCGGCAAATGAAGATTGATTGGCTTTCAGCATTCAGCATTTCACTAATCCAGTTTATGTCACACAAAGACTCGTGTTTGGCACACAAAGACAGGCCAAGAGTGTGGAGAGTATATAATCAGTACTGATACACGACGCAAATGCGAGTAATTGGACAATAAAAGTGTCAAACTACTCGGGAGTCTTTTTCGGGCAGTCTCGAACAGTACATGAACATGGAGAATCTAATTCGGGTCATTGTGGACTTTTGACGTTATGCTTATTGCCTTCGTTGGCACAGTCTGCCCACGTTCATTAAACATGTGTCGACCCACTTCTAGCGCGTAAATTGATCGTAAAACACTAGATTCTAATCTCGAAACGCATTCAATTCCCTTGAAACCAATTTTTCACAATAAACGGAAGACTGTAACGAACGATGTAATTCTCAAACGATGTAAACTCTCAAATTATTCCTTTGAGTCGCCTTGTTTCTTCGTCTCCGTTCAACGCTTTTGTTCTCCGCTTCGAAAGTTGCTAAACAACATTAAAGCTGTTAACTTCTCTGAGTCGTTTCAATCCCTTCCGTTCAATGACGTCTCGAATTTCTCGAATTATTCGCAAAGCATGTTTAGATTAAAAGAAGCCCTTTCATTAATAGAAGCAAAGAAAATCACGCAACATCCTGCGTACAATGTCAGGCGAGAGAAAGCGAGAGAGAAAATTAGATCTGGTTTTCCCGGTTAAAGCCGTTTGACTTTCACCAAATCGTTCCAACCTATATCCACCCACCCGAGAGTCACCCTTCGCCCGATCAAAGGCTGCAATGACAGCTTGGCAACGTCTAACTGCTTCCACCTGAAAGCACAGCAAATTTATGCGAACATAATAAGATGGTTGCTCGATTTGCAAGAAGAAGCCTGAACACAAAGTAGAAGCAACAGGATTAAACGACAGTTGACGTTTCGAATGGCGTTAGAATACATTCTGCTTGAAAGCAGGAAATTTATTGGACATTCACAGCGGATGAACCCACCCATCTCGTCGTTAAGTTTCTGCTTCCATTTAATATATTTTTTCGGAAAAGAAAATTATTGTTCGAGTCCCGGGCTAATTTAAAATTAATTTATGCAATACCATCATCATACACAATGATCTAATGTTTTCCATCGCTTCCAGATCATAAATAACATTGCTATGCATAATTTGGAAGTTGTCGAAAACCAAACGAATTTTATGAATAGCTATTAATAGCAGGAATCGGGGTCAACTGGCGGCTATCGCCGAAATCTTTGCTGTTAAGCAGCTGAACTGCGTCGCCATTCATGGAATTCAATTAAAAAGCGCTTGTGGCATTTTCGGCTTCGTCATCTGCCGTTTTCGCACAGATTTGCGCTAACTCAAAGTTCACGTGGCCCGCTTCACTCTTATTTGTAGCTTATTTCGTTCCAAATCTTTGCTTAAAATAAGCATCCATAAATTTCAGTCTTTGCTTTGCTTTCCCATTGTTGAGTAACTAAATACGAGTCACGACATGGCATTTGACTAAATGTAAAGTATGTTCGGGGGCAAATGACAAAGGAAAAGCAGCAGTAAAAATACCGAAGCTTTGTACGACATGGAAACTTACAAGCGAAAAGTTTTCGCTCGACAAATTCGTCTCCAACTCTCCAACCATTCTCACGAATCTTTTTTCATTTGTTTGTGTTTGGTTTGCTACAGGGATACCTTAATAAAGGACACGTTGAAGGTAGTGGTGTGAATGAGTTTTCATTGAAAAAGCTTCATGCGAATTATGTTTGTTTGTATAACAACTTTCTTCAGATCATTTGTCAAGAAACTGTCAAACTAGACGAGTAGTGTTTAGCTTGGGCTGGTTTAAGCATTGGAGAAGTTTGGTCTATTGAAAATTTAGGCCAAAATAGCCAATACTACTATTTACTAAACACTAAGCTAGTTTTATGCACATTTTATTGAAAAAACTTCTGCTATATTCCTTGTCTAGTTTGAAGGATCTCCTGTCAATAGAACAGAAAAACGAGTGTATGTATCAAGTATCATCAAAGCTATTACCACCGAATAACGTACCGTGTTATTAAGTACCATCAAATATCAAAAAAAACGTTAATAAAAATAATTTCCGAAAAATCTGATATGAAAGAAATTTGAAAGAAAGAAAGCACTTAAAACTTTTATTGTTGCTTTATCAGCTTGGATGGGAAAATTTTCTCGCAAAACAATTTCCGAGCGGAACGTCTAGCGGTTTTTGTTGATATTTGAACGGTGGTTATTTATAACAACAAGCAAACATCGATGGTACTTTATTACATGGTAATTGCTTTGGTGGTACTTTATACATGCCTTCCAGAAAAGCCAACTTAAAAAAAAACCCTTGAAGGGTTCACTTCCAAAAACTCCAACAAACTGTTAAATAATTCGTTTCCAGTTCATTCAATGTCTGGCATACTTCCACGAAATTATTCTCGTAACTTCACGACTTACAGTAGATAAAATCGCTGCCGTGACAACGAAACCCTCCACTGAGCTCAACCAAAGCCACTTTTTAACCCGCAATTATGCAGATCACACAGCCTAGTGATGAAGTCATCCCTGCAAACGATAATAAAAGTTCTCGTCGCGTAATAAACCGCTTGAAATTTGAGCAAAGGAAACCGCTGAATATTTATTGCATGCACGCCTAGGAATTCTTTTGGTTTTGTGTAAATGTTGTACGTTCATGTGTAAGTGAGGAAAGTGTGCTGAGGCATGCATGGGGATGAGGGAAGAACAGAACTTGGCATTGAAGATATTCCTATTCAAACACTTTTGGAATTTTTAATACAGAGCAAACGCCAAACAACAATGTCGATTATTTCAATTTTCGTTTTCGCCTTTGTTATCGCGCTGTAGATGGAGAAGATATCATCCCCAGCCCCTTTGGCGCACAACAACAATAAAGCATTGACTGAAATTAGCCCAACCAACACCAGCAAGAGCCAAATGCTCAATATGGAATTCGAAAGCATGCCAAAATTAGCCGAAAGCTCAGTACGCGTCAATGTGCCGGCGCGAGCGAACTTCAAGAAGAGTAACACGTGCGGCAGCCTGTTCGCCAAGTGTAACTGCAGTAATCATTCTGAAACCATAATTCCGCTGATAATCGATTGTGATAAAGTGCGCCCCAAGTTGGACCGACTCAGTAAAAAGGCTCAGAGCTTCTCGCATCCCGACACGCCAGTGATTTTCACCGAAGAAAATCGATATCCCGTGAACTCTGATTCGCCTAATCGCTTGCGGGCGTCGCAGGAGACCGTCTTCAAAAATGGAAATCAAAATATCGAAATAAAGCATTCCAAGCGCTCGTCTTCGCCGAACGTCAGGGAGTTTTTGGCATCGAACGTGGAGATTCACCCGGAGTTCAAAGTGCAAGTTTTACCCAAGGCATCGGAGCCGATAGACACAAAGCCGAACAGAAGGCCAATTCTCAAGAAAGGTTCGAAGAGCTTTCCGAGTGCCACCCGCTCGTTCAGATTCGACTCCGTCGGCGACCGGTCATTTTCGTCGTCTTACAGCGTCGACGAAGAGGGCGAAGAACAAGAGCTGAGTGAAAAAGTGTCAAGCCTTATTATCACCGAGTGCGACAGCAGTTCACCCAGCCTTTCGAGTTCCTTGACGACCGTCGTAGAGGTGTATCAATCAAATACCGAGGAAAAGCCTTTAAGCAGCCCCAAAAATTTCGAGCCAATCACCGCCGAAAAGTTTTTTCAAGTAAGGATGAAGGGCAGCAATGATGTCTAGACGCATGCCAAGCAATGTTTCCCCCAAAAAGCTTACTAATTGCTAGAATTAAAAGTTTGGTGTGGAATTTCTTGTGACACCACTCGACGAGACGTGCCTAAGCCCTTCACTTTTGATTTATTTGCAGGAGTCCGGCATTTTGGGTCCGATGGGATCAACCGTTTCCAGCATCCTTAAGAAATCATCGAAAATCAAGCCCGTGCTAACCGATTCGACAACAAAGGACAGGGTATGTGTGGTCGCCATCTGTTGCCCCACTTTCTCATGAAATGAATATTATTCATTGCAGATCCGAAAAACTTCGCTCGTGCTTTTCGGGCAAACACGTCATGAGGCGAGAAAAAAGCGGTCGATTTCAGAAAGCTATGCTGAACACCCGATTTTGCAGGCTTTCCAGCCGCTGTCGCTGGGCGATGAGATCCTCCAGCTGAGAGACGCGATTCGAACTCGCGATGATGAAATCAAAGATCTCAAGCGTGAGATTCACAAACTAAAGGTTTGTATGAAGGAAAATATTTGATGGAAAGCTTGTTTAAACTGCATCGGCTATAGAAACAACTTTTTTACTTGATTTGTAAATTTGCTTTTATCATTGATGCCTCTCAGGTTGTTTATTTGCTTTCCGTCCCACCGTTGCGCGAAGCAAACACTCCCGAATAAATAGACTTCTCTCCGCAACCAACTTGCAAACGGCTACTTGTATGACTTTTCGTGTCGAACCGAAAATAAAAAGCTGCTGCTCAAATATCAGCAGAAAAAATCTGTTGAAAACAAACCCATTTGGGAATGAAAGAAGAGATGGAAGACTCGTCGTCATAGTTGACACTGTTGACTCAGAGATGAAGTTTGAAGAGATGTTGAAAATGAAACGCAAAGTTTTCGTTTCCTTTCAGTGGTCGTTTTCTACCACGTTTTCATTTATTGCCTTGTGGTTGCGGGGAGCTGGAGTGTCGTTGATCGTTTAATTTGTTTATGTTGATGCACATCATAATCTCTATGACGCTTTAACGACGACGTGTGTAACTCGGATCAGGCAATTAAGTTTTAATCTGAGCTTTAAAGCCGTCGTTAGCTTTAACCACCGTGCGCCACGATTCATTTTATTGAAATTTTGATTGGCAGTCAAAACAAGATTTTTCGACGCTTTATCTGCGAAGTCTCCAATGAATTTTCTTTGTTCAATTCTTTTCGTGTCAGTGACAAGCACTGCTTCTTCCAAAAACAACATCAAAACATGCCAAACTCCACACAATTCAAGAATCGTTTTTAGAGAAGCAAATTCTGCCTAGGTTTATTGAGGTTTTTGGTGGTGATAATTTTTTGTGCTTGTTTACTGCTTTTAAGGGAAAATAAACCTCAACTAGACTCGAACAAAAAGCACCATTGCCAGAGTTTTTCAATTTGTTAAAGCTTTCGAGATGAATGACTCTCCAGAATTCAAATGGATTCTCGTTTGCAAACGTTTTTGCTTCTGCATACTTACGCTTTGAAACTCTGAAGCATCATTAACCAGCCACATAAAGTAAAACTAGAGTAAATTGAAAGCTGCAGCATTCCGAAAAAGCTTTTCCTCTTTGCTGTGCGAAATTTTTTGGAATTGCAACAAGCATTTTGTTCTTAATTAAATTTCAACACATTTTAAAATACTTCGTTGAAGCACTTTCACAACATTGTCCATTCCTGTGAACTAAAACTTTAAATCGTGATGTTAGTAAACGGATGGGGCGGACAACACGACCGTATTTGAAAATTTTGAATTTTTTTGTACAGGCTAAAGACTGCTAAATACTGCTAAACCACACAAAACCGTTCAAATTTCTCAAAAACGGTCGTGTTGTCCGCCCCATCAGTAAACGATAAAACGGGACTTACAGTCACAACTTTGGACATTCAACGTCAAGAGTTGCAAAACAGCCTGTTGATAATGCTGTTGAAAGCTTATAAATTTGACTATCAATCAGACACGAGGCTTTATCGATGAATTTCAAGCTGAAACTCATGTGGAAATGGAAATTTATGCTAACAAAATGAATTTTAAACGTTACTGCAATAAATTTGCCAACAAAAGAATTATCCGGAAGCATCGTTGTCAGAAGCATCTTTAAAAAGCTTTAAATCAATAATTAAATATTATTTTTTGCTGGAGAATTTGAAGAATCAACATTTCATTAAAGAACAGTTCCATTTTTATTTCTTTCGTGTCGATATTGTGTCATGAGAACAACATCAAAAGACGCTTGAAAACTTCCGGGAACCATGGGAGGGCGACAAAATTCGCCCAAGCATGCCGATTTCTTAAATTTTATCTACATTCTATCCTTCGCTTTGAACACTTATTCGAAGCGACACAATTCTTTGATTTTATTCAAATTCTTCACTCAATCGTTCCCACTTCCCATCGATGTCGAATTGAGTTTTATATTTTGCAATTTATTCTTTTTCTTTTCATGATTTTCGTTTTAAAATTGGCCAAATCATTGAACAAATTTCTCCTTTTTGTGAAACCGTCCGGACACACCCTGAATGCATGTTTTCAGAGTGTCCTTCAGCAGCAAGCTAGAAGAAATTTAAAATGTGAATGTAATTTCTCAAGTCTGCAAGCGAGTGTCGGGACGGCGGGCCAGCGGAAGGAGCCGAGCGACAGTAGCAATGAAGCAGAAAATCTCGATAACAATAAGAAGTCTTCCACATCATCGCTTGTATCAGTGCCTGTTAGACCTAACGTGCTTCAGCAACACAACATAATCAAAAAGCAGGGCGTCTCGGGCGAGTGCTGTGATATGAACATCATCGGGTGCTCGAGCGACATTTTAATCAGAAAATTTGAAAAGGATTTCAAGTGAGTTCTCAAGAATTGCCAAGGCGGACACAGCACAAAGCGGAAAACTAATCTCAACTCAAATTTGATTCATGCCCAGATCCAAGCAGCAAATTAAAGATGCTGTCCTTGATAACGACTTCCTGAAGCACCTGGATAGCGTACAAATACGTGAACTGGTCGAGTCAATGTACGGCCGTGAAGTTGAGGTCGGGGAGTTTATCGTGCGAGAAAACGAGCCTGGAAACCATTTATTCGTATCTGCCGAGGGCGAATTTGAAATCATCGTGAATGGTAAAGTCTTGGGAACGTTGCCAGCTGGAAAAGCTTTTGGAGAGCTCGCGATATTGTATAATTGCAGAAGAACTGCTTCCATTCGAGGTAAGATGCTGTAATGGCCATTCACAAACTAGGTTATGATTGGGGCGGAGAGTTGTTATCCAAAGTAGCTGAGAATTTGTGATGAAAGTTTTCAGTTAGGAGCAAAATGCCGTTAATTTTTAGGTTAGGAAAGTTTAATTCGTTTTAAGGTTATTTGATTTCTTAAGGTGTTAACAAGTTTGAAAAATATAATTGTTGGTTATGGTTCTGTTTTAAGGTTGGAATTGCAATGTTGAATTCTTTTGAGGTTAGAAAACTGTAATTCAGGTTAGAATCTTGAGTTTTTTTTAAACATGGGTTTTATTTTTAGGTTAGAACCTGTTTTTCTCGATTCTGAGTTTAATTTTAAGGTTAGGTCTGCTGTGAAACTGAAAAGCACAGCAAAATTTCTGGGTTATGTTGAAATACTGTTCCATTTTAACCTCCAAAACTGTCAAGCTTGACCTAGCTGATAATCTCCCCCATCGAAAAACCCAGATTATAAATAAATCTCAATTTTTCAGCTGTCAAACCGAACTCCCGCGTCTGGGTCTTGGACCGTCGCGCTTTCCAGCAAATTATGATGCGTACCGGTCTCCAGCGGATTGAAGAGAACGTCAGTTTCTTGAAGTCTGTACCGCTACTCAGAAACCTCGAAAATGATGTTTTGGCCAAAATTGCTGACGTGCTGGAATTGGTGAGTGCTGCAAAAACGCTATTGTCAATTTTCTCTCGAGGGATAAAATCCAAATTTGGCCGTCAACAAGTTGACAGACGTCAAATTTCATTGGATTATTCATGGATGACTTTTCCAAAAAGTCAATTTTCAATCTTGTTAGTTTAATCTTAGTTTACCTACAGTTTTAAGTACCTAGAGCCACTTGAGGCTCATTTCCGCTCTCTTTCTTACCTTTGCTCTTGCTGACGACATCAAGATTCCACTTCGTCTTCGTAAGCACCAGCGAAAGGCATAGAAAGAAACGGCAGAAAATCGTGAAAGCCTCTTGTAAATGTTTGCTTATTTACTCAAATAATTAGGAGTTTTATCCAGCTGATGTTTACATCATCCGACAAGGCACCGTCGGTGACAATTTCTTTTTAATTAGTCAAGGCAGTGTTAAAGTCACTCAGAAGATTCCCGGTAAATATTTATAGTTTTCATTTAGCCAATTAAGGCTGCCTTGATTAAATCGAATTAATTCGCTCGAAGGGCGATCAATGGAAGAAGAAATCCGGACTTTGGGCAGGGGCGACTATTTCGGTGAACAGTCGCTAATTAAGGAGGATAAACGGAGTGCGAACATTATCGCAATGTCGCCGGGTGTGGAGTGTCTCACCTTGGATCGGGAGTCGTTCAAGCAGCATATCGGGGACTTGGAAGAACTGCACGAGAAGGATTACGGCGATAAAGACCGGATTTATGCGCTGAGGCAGACGGAGAACCGACACATTCGGTTGTTTGAACAGGAGAAGGAGATCGAACGAGGTGAGTGCCAGTGGATTTGTTGTGATTGAATCAATTATTTGTTTCCTTATTGAACATAAATAATTGAATTGGTTCTCAGAGTACGCAAATATCGAGTTCCGAGACCTGAAGACACTCGCAACAGTTGGCATCGGGGGTTTTGGCCGAGTTCTGCTGGTGAAACATGGCAAGACTGACGCAATGAAAGTGTTCGCCCTCAAGCAGATGAAAAAAGTGCATATTCTCGAGACAAAGCAGGAAGAACACGTTTTTAACGAGCGCCGGATCTTGCTCAACAGTGAGTTTGTCTTTCTCTCTAGGCTGGAAAATGCGCCTGTTTCATGCTTGTTTGAAGTGAACAGAAAAGAAATTTTGTTTCTATTCTCTGTACTGATGATAAAAGATATGATTTATACCCACCACGTTCTAATTATGTTCTTCCTCCGCTCTTCTTCCCTTTTTTGCCTCCCTTTTTTTACTTTCACAATGTAAAGTGTCATCTCCATTTATTTGTCGTCTTTATCGCACGTACCGAGATGCAAAGTTTATTTATTTGCTGTTGGAGGCATGCCTGGGCGGAGAGGTGTGGACCGTTCTCAGGAACCAGGGGCGGTTTAGCGAAACAACAGCGCAGTTCATCGTCGGCTGTGTTTTGGAAGCTTTCGAGTTTTTGCACAGTCGAGGCATAATTTATAGGTACAAGTGTTGCTGGGTTGGGGGCGTGCGCAATTAATGTCAAGGTGAAGTAGAGTTAATATCTTGAAGGGTGGCCTGAAAAAACTGTAGAGAAGCCTTGAACAGTTCGTCAGAAGCTTTTATGAAGCTTTGGAAAGCTTCCATAAAGCTTCTGTCAGAATTTTTCTTATAAGCTTTCGAAAGCTGCCTTAATATCAAATTGTTAACACTTTCTTAGAAGTTTAGCAAAGCTTTCTTGAGAAATTTGCAAACCTTTTTTAAGAACTTTTCAAAAGACACACAGAAAAAATTATAAGCTTTCTAAAAAACTTGCTAAGAAAGTTTTCAAAGCTTTTAACCCTTGACATAACTGACGTTCATCCAACAAAACGCAAGCTTAAAATGAAAAACTGATTGAATTTTTATTTTAAGAGATTTGAAGCCGGAAAATCTGATGTTGGCAGCGAGTGGCTATGTCAAATTGGTAGACTTTGGATTTGCCAAACAAATTGGATACTCGTCAAAAACGTGGACGTTTTGTGGCACGCCAGGTGCATATTTTAATTTGTATTGAGCTGTTCTGTTACTTATATACTTATCTCTTTCAATTACGGCAGAATACGTTGCACCTGAAATAATCTTGAACAAAGGCCACGACAAAGCCGTGGATTACTGGGCGCTTGGCGTGCTTATAAGGTAATTGTAAAATGACCATCACAAACTCACCGCTTAATAAACCGAAATTTTCATTTAGCGAACTCATCACTGGCGCTCCACCGTTCACTGCAAATGACCCTCTGAAAACATACAATATCATTCTGAAAGGTATCGATGCTATAGAATATCCCCGCTACGTGTCGAGATCTGCAATCAGCTTAGTCAAGAAGCTTTGTAGAGACTGCCCGGCAGATAGACTTGGTTACCAACGATACGGAATCGAAGATATACGAAAGCACAAGTACGTATGGCTGATCCTTTCATGATGTTACAAGATTTGAAAAGGTGTATGGCTAAACAAAAAAGTTCTAAAAAGCTTTTTCTAAGCTCTTAAAAGCATACAAAAGTATTTCTAAAGCTTTTGACATCATTGCTAATTTTCCCTTTCATCAAACAACACAACTTTTTATCCGTTGCAGGTGGTTTCAAGGCTTCGATTGGGAAAGTTTGTCAAACTTAACGCTGAAACCGCCGAGGATAACACAAGTTAATGGTCCACTAGACTTGTCAAACTTTGACACATTTTCGAGTGACTTTGAGACGCCGGCAGATGAGAACAGCGGCTGGGATGCCGAGTTTTAGCATAGCGATGCTCATACTGAAATTTGTAGACTCTTTTCCACACAACGAAGCTCAATGTTTAACCCGCGAATAAAACGAATGGAAATTTATTTCATAAAAAGTATCGAAGAAGTTTATTTTCTCGATTTGCTGCGCTTTATCAAACGGTTGGGTTTAAAGTTATAATGAAGGTTTTAATTTCCATAGGATTGAGCGTAATCTCCGTAGAGTCTGTAGAAATTTTCTCCACTTTTCTTTCAATTTCGTCGAGAAAATCAGAAGAGGTCTCTTGATTGAAGTGCATTCTCGAAAAATCTTCAATCCACTGATTGGCTGACAGCGAAACTTCTTTCAACCCGATATCGTTGCCGGGGAAAACGTCGGCGAGATTAAAACGCACCGGAGCTGAAAGAATTTCGTCTTCGTCTTTCTCCAAAATATGCTCGAATCGAATCAACCGAGAATCGTCTTTCCATGGTTCGAAGGTCATCAAATAAACGTTTTGTGGCAGCGACAATCCAATTGATGAATGCTGTTTGAAGAAATCGAATGATTTTAAATAAATTGTGAGTATGAAGTGAAAAGGAGTGACTGAACGTGATGTCAACTGGTTTTTTGAGGTCAAAAATGAGGACAAAAATGTAACTTGAAAGTGTTTTCATTAGTTGATCATTAACGTCACAAGCTTTTTAAACCTTTTTACACCTTTAAAAGATCTTTTCAGACTTGAAAAGTGTAAAAACATCACTGCTGTATCGTCCCCGCTATCACAAACAATTGAAACTCACAATATTGCTGTACTTTGTCATCCAATCATCGTAGCTGGTGCTTGAGACGTCGTCGAAGAAAAGCCAATTTGGGACGAGAACCTGGTTCTGAAGGAGCCTTTCGCGCCCTTGCAGTGACGGCTGCTGGTTGGATTTTGATCCGAAAATCAGATAATGTTTGCCTCTAGCAACTAAGCCCTTGCCGAAAGCTGTCTCGTTTAAGGCTTCTGTGCAACGAAGGATAAGCAAGAGAATAAAAGTTTAAAGAAAACTTCGAAGGAAAAGTTTTGAAATGCAAACCTCCGACACCGAATGCATCGTCGTGCAGCAGGCGTCTATGTACCTGAGAGAAAATGTTTTACATTAATCTCAACTTGAGAGTTTTCTCATCTTACCATCAGTTCAACGGTTCCATCAAAGATGCTTGATCCGCCCTGTGCTCGGTCAGTCAGAATTGCCAGCCGGTGCTTGTCGTCTTCAATGGCAATTTTGGTCGTCACTGGATAGTAGTTGCCAGCAATTGGTTCTTTGATGTTGGCTTTCCAAGTGTCACGTTTGTTTCTCTCACGTCGCAGCATCTCCCGGCCATTTGAGTCGGTGTAGAAGACTCCCTTGGTCTTCATGACGGTGTAGAATCGTGAGATGATTTCCTTACCAAACTTGTCGTCAACTGGAATCGGGCCAACCATCCACTCGAACTCGACGTAGTTTTCAGTCTTGTAGACTCGTACAACTTGGCTAATCCACTCGTTGAACACCTGATGAACTTCATCAACCTGTTCGCCTTTAAAAACTTGAAGCTTTGCTTCCTTTGCGATTAAAGTTTCTTTCGACTTCGGATCCGGCCTGAAGATGTACGCTCCCGATGATCTGTTATCAAAGTTCTCGTTATCTCCGGTTGCGCCCTTGTAATAAACAAAGTTCTGCGAAAGCTTGTTCGTGACTCCGTCCACAGCTATCTCCGATAACAATCCGTTCACTGCGAAGA
>JPYR01000001.1:247454-259353 GCA_000775305.1 Belgica antarctica
AAAGCTTCGATGGGAATTTATGTGACTTTGTCAATATTTGAACAAAGAGTTTATTTTTCGAAATCGTCAGCACAAACTTTTGCACAAAATTTTCTAGTGGAAAGAGAAGGAAAAAATTGTTTATCGACATTTTTCGCGATTAGATTAGATAAAATGAACCGCGTTGAATGTAAAATTGGAAGTTTTTTCTTTTCAGTACATTTAACACATTACATCAACAAAGTCTGCCAGCTTCATTCGCAGGCGGGAAAATTCGGAAAAGGAGGCAACCAGGAAAAGTATGTAAGAAAATCAGTCGAGTTTGATAAATTGCCTCAGCTACTTTACGATTAATCCAAAAAAAACTACAAATCATCTTCGCCCCGCTTTCCGTACGATGCAGTTGATATCGATTTGTGAAATTTTTCTTTCTTTGATCAATTTATGCTCGATTCGTGACAAGAAAGATTAAACACAGGATGGGCGGCATTGGTGGAAGATGTGAAAGGGTTGGATGGAAGGTTGAACGTGATTTTTTGAATTGACTTTGAAATGGGAATCGTGAGATCGTGACTTTGTGCTATCTAAAGGTGGGTGGTGAGTTTGATTAAAAGTAAATTGAGTGATGGTGTGAGGTGAGATTGAAGGTGCTGTCTAGGGATGGTGGGTTTGTGGTTGTTTGAAATGGTTCTGGTTGAATATGTGAACGGTTAGGGCCGACAGAAGGAAAAGTGGTGAAATAGATTGTGTGGTGAGATTGATGGTTGTGCTTTTAAAGAGTGGTGAGTTGTAAAATTGTGTTGTTGAAAATGGAATGTCATTATGAATTAAGTTGAATTTGGGGTTATTTCAACGCAATGTTTCTTACAGTGGTGAATATCTTAACTGTTAAAGGTAGTGAGTTTGGTGACTAATTGCAATTATTAGAAAAGCTTAGTGACTAATGGTGGAAGCCATAAATTTATACATAATTTGTGACATTAGATTAAACAATATTACTACTGATAGCGAAAGGTGGATTACAAATTTGCAAACGTTACTTTTGAGTGACTGCCATCAACAGCCTGTTCAAGTATGCTTGACAACGCAAATTAAAACGGATGTATAACTGCAAAATGATGATATTCTCAATTGCAAATGATTTGATCGGTGGCATCAATAGAACGAACGCACTTTAATTGCCGTCCGTGCCGAATAACTTTCTGAACTGTTATTTGATTGTGCCGTTTAAAACTTCGGGATGTTTGCCGTAAGAGCGGATTTAATCTCACACAACTCTCGGGACATGTGACACATTGTTTGAACAACCGTTGAAATCTCCCGCCCACTCGCTCGAGATTTATTTAACAAGTGGCAATTGTTATCTGATTTTCTAATCACCGAATTAATTTCGAAAGTTTCGTGCTAGGGACACAATGAAAACTTTTTCCGCTCCCACGCAGGAAAGTTTTTAATGAAAAGCTGATTATCGAGCCTTGCGGCGTGAAAAAAATCACTTGAACTTTATTTCCACCTGATTTTTTGTGCTTTCAACTGATTTACCGGACGATAACTGATTTTATTGAAATGTTTTTGCCGAATTTCAAGTGGATTCTCGTTCTGCTTATCATTTAAAACTGGAGTTAAAAGCATTGTTCACTTTTTTCGTAGAAGCTGATAACTGCCGCCAGTCTTATCAACACGCGCGTTACAAGAAACTGCGCTACAAATCACAAAGAGATTATGGATTTCTTTAAACAGCGCTGGGCAAGCGGAAGGAACTTTCCGGCTAGCGAAACTCCGTCAAATCAATCACAACCAGTCGAAACGTCGTACAACTCAGTCACATTCTCCAACAGCCACTCGCAGAACCCGATAATATTTGCAACTCAACAAACCGGCCACATTTCCATCATCCACGAAGTGCGAAATTCAACGCTCAACGCGCCTGAAATGACTTCGCCCACTGATAGCTCTCCCAGTGTCCTGTCGTCATCGTATCACAACGACTCGAGAGACGGCAAAGTGAACATGGCTTTCAGTGACAGCGGCGACATGAACAGCCAGCCACATCGACAACAAAATCAATCGCAATTGCCTCCAAATCAGTAATTTCCATTAAATCACTCGTGATACGATTGAGGAAATCTCCTTATCGGTCGCAAGTGTTGTTGAACAAGTGTTAAACACGTCATGACAGTTGTTTTGTGTTTTCAGCGTTTACTATCGAAGCTACTGGAGCTGGCAGTGGCCGTGGCAGAAGTGGAACCCTCGCGAGAAGATTTTTTTGTTGATTATCGTCATTTTGTCGTTGTGCATTCTGTCACTGACGTCGGTGCTGAGCATCGTGATGCAGAAGAACGCTGAATACCGAGACCTACTGTTAAAGCAGCTTGTCCGTGAAGTTTGTTAGTTTCTCTGCTGAAATCTTTTGATAAGGAATTGTTGTGGCTAATTGATTAATAACTTTGTGATTTAATTTTAAGAAAATATTTTTAGTAAACTCAAGATCATTGACATTTTAAATGAACGTGTTTTAATCGCTCGAGAAGAAATAATTCGCGGGCATGACTTCGTCGTCGCTGGTCATCGAGTTTTGCGAGAGATTTTTGTTGGATTTTTGACTGTTTGGAGTTGCGCTTGGTTGAGTTGATGCTTGACTTACAGTTGGGCCTTCGTTGACGACTTCGGAGATGATTGGAACTTCTTCCGGCTTGACTATCAGCGGCGGATTCACACCGACCTTCTTGCTGAAGACTTCCTCGTGAAGTGTTTTCTTGAAGTCCTTCATTTCCATCTCGATGTCTTCGTCTGAAAATTAAAATTTATCAATCAAGTGCGTTAAATGTGAAACTCGGAAGCTCTGACTGCCTTCATAAACAAAAAACTTTCCAGTTCAACCATCACAAACTCACCGTCACTTTGAATAACATCGAATGCATCCGCTGAATGATTCATCGCAATGTGAAATGTCGGGTACTCGATGATGACCTTCCCGGCCAGGCACGACTTGAGCGACTTCTTAGGACTCACTTCGAAGAACCGATTTCCGTTCTTTTTCAATCCTTCGGCCTTGAGAAGCACTCGGAGCTTGCTGGTGCCTTCGGATTTGTAAAACTCGAGCTTCTTGTCGATTTGCTCGTTTCCTTCGAAGATATTCTTGAGGATGTCGAGGATTTTTGTGTTCTCGTTGAACTTCTTGCAGATTGTGTAGTTGCTGGCGTTCGGGAAGACGAGCTCTGTCATCCAGTAGATTGTCTGCTCTTGACTTTTGAACATTGACTGGTTTTTTCTCCGCTTGGTCAGACCGTTGTTCATGAAGTAAAGCTTGACATTCCTGCTGCAGGCTTCTTTACGAAGTTTCACAAATCGCAGGTTCAGTCGAGCCTGGTTCTTGACCATCTTGTTGCACTTGATTTCCTTCGTGAATCTCGTCGCTTCTTCCAGAAAATAATAGTCGTTCATGAAGTCCATCGTTGTCATATGTTTCAGTGGCTTGTATTTCGTCCGATCTCTGCTTCCATCGCACTCCAGCTCGTTCTTGTGGATTTTCGAGCATTTCAGGCAGCACGTTTTGATCTCGCAGCGCGGACAAGTGTATTTCGATGGGTTGACGTTGCAAACCTCGCATGACCCGAGCCTAAAAATGTTGACTAAGTTGGAGAAGAAGTGATGAGAAGGCAACGTTTACTTACCGTTCAGTCTTGATTAGTTCTTCAGCTAAATTTATATTTTCCATGTTTGTTTCGCCGCTTTGTTTACTTCTTTGTATAAGCCGCAGTCGTTTTTGTGTCTACAAGCCGCTATGAAGTCCAATCCGTGTCAATTTATTCTCAACCGCATCCGTATAAGCCTCAGCAGTGTAGATCACTTGATGATTTAATTCTCAATCAATTGTAACTCGACCGCGATGGTGATCAAACGTTACTTTTTGCTGAACGCCTTCGGTGAAGCGAAGTTGAACACGGTGCTCAAGGACTTGAAGAAAGTGAGTTTAATTGTCCTGAAATCAGTGGAAACATGGAAAGCAATAAAACGTGCGTGGTTTGTTGTCATTGTTGCCAGGGAAACGCGAATGTCGGAGTCAAGATCGCTTAGCCATTGTTGTCCACTCGAGGAAATTACTCGAATTGTGTTGACAAAGCGAATGGGAACGACGTGTGATTTCTGACCTGATCCCCAGCAATGAATGAAATAAACAACGAAGCGTCAATTATTGATAACGCAGATTCAGTCGCGCGTCATTCATCAGTTTACTCATCTTATTGCAGGTCTATCAAAATGCAGCGAAGCTCGAAACTGAGAAATGCTTCCATGTCGAAATGGAGGCTGGTTCGAAGTTGTCGAGTGGCGACGAGCAGAAGTTGAAGTGGATCCTAAAGAATCCTCAAGAACCAGACACTCTCAAGGCAGCTGCGTCGCTGACAGCCTCAAAGCCAACCCAGAAATTGATTGAAGTCGGACCACGTTTCAACTTTTCCACCGCCGACTCAACAAACTCTGTCAGCATTTGCCACTCAGCCCAGTTGACTCAAGTCAAGCGAATCGAGGTTTCAGTTCGATTTTTGATCACATTTGAAGACGGTTCATCACCAATCGATGAAGCAATCCTCCTCGACCACCTGGGCGACAAAATGACGCAATGCCGGTACACCGACGAGAACATTCCACGTGAGTCCTTCGACGAACGCCTTCCAAAGTCAAAAGACGACGCTTGGTACTTCATTCCGGTTCTCAGTCAAGGCAAGAAAGCATTGATTGAGGTCAACTCGAAACTAGGACTTGCTTTCGACAGCTGGGACATCGACTATTACACAAACTTGTTCACGAACGTTCTTAAACGTGACCCAACAAGCGTTGAATTGTTCGATTGCGCTCAGTCAAACAGCGAACACTCGCGGCACTGGTTCTTCAAGGGCCGAATGATCGTCGAAGGACAAGAAGAAGAAAAATCGCTGATTAAAATGATCATCGATACGCAAAACAACTCGAATCAAAACAATACAATCAAGTTCAGCGATAACAGCAGCGCTATCCGAGGCTTCAAGCATGATGCACTGCGTCCAACGAACTTTTCCGGTCCCGGCATGATGGAAATCGGTGAAGTCGACTCTGACTTGATCTTCACCGCTGAGACACATAACATGCCGACAGCTGTGGCTCCGTTCAGTGGCGCAACGACTGGCACTGGAGGTCGCATCCGAGATGTTCAAGGAGTTGGCCGAGGCGGCCACACAATCGCTGGAACTGCCGGGTACTGCGTTGGAAGCCTCAACATTCCCGACTATAAGCTTTCGTATGAACCAGCGAACCTCGAATATCCGCCGTCGTTTGCGAGTCCGTTGAAGATCATCATCGAAGCTTCTAACGGAGCTTCTGACTACGGCAACAAGTTTGGCGAACCAGTCCTCGCTGGTTTTGCTATTTCCTACGGTGTCGTCAATGCTGAGAACCAGCGAGACGAATACGTCAAGCCGATCATGTTCAGCGCCGGTCTCGGAGTCATGGACTCGTCTCAGACAGAAAAGCTGAATCCTGAGCGTGGAATGTTGCTGGCGAAGATCGGTGGGCCAGTTTACAGAATCGGAGTCGGTGGCGGTGCGGCCAGCTCAGTTGAAATTCAAGGCGACAACAAATCCGAACTCGATTTCAACGCAGTTCAACGTGGCGACGCTGAGATGGAAAACAAGCTGAACCGAGTCGTTCGAGTGTGCATCGAGATGGGCAACAAAAATCCAATCCTGGCGATCCACGATCAAGGCGCCGGTGGAAACGGGAACGTTCTCAAAGAACTTGTCGAGCCTGGACAAGCCGGCGCTGTAATTTTCTCGAAGGAATTCCAGCTCGGAGATCCGACAATCAACGCGCTTGAACTCTGGGGCGCTGAATATCAAGAAAACAACGCGATTCTGTGCAAACCTGAAGATCGCAAGCTTCTCGAAGACATTTGCGCAAGAGAACGTTGCCCAATTAATTTCGTTGGAGTTGTCACTGGAAATGGCTACGTGACGTTGATTGAACAGGAAGCTGACTTTGAGAAGTTCATGAACCGAGATCAAATCTCGTCGAATGTTCCTTTCGATATGAATTTGAAAGATGTGCTCGGTGACATGCCGAGAAAGGAGTACATTTTGGAGAGAATCAAGAAGCAGATAAAGCCGTTGGTAATTCCAGTTGAGAGCACCTTTCAGCAGCACATGGACCAAGTCTTGAGTATTCTCTCAGTCGGCAGCAAGCGATTCTTGACTAACAAGGTCGATCGATGTGTCACTGGCCTTGTTGTTCAACAGCAGTGTGTTGGTCCGTTGCACACACCTGTTGCTGACTATGCGTTGACGCAAGTGTCGCATTTCAGCAAGAAAGGAATCGCGACATCAATTGGAACACAGCCGATCAAGGGATTGCTTGATGCCGGTGCTGGAGCGCGAATGTCAATCGCCGAAGCTCTCTCGAACTTGGTTTTCGTCGCTATTTCTGAACTTGCGGACGTGAAGTGTTCTGGAAACTGGATGTGGGCGGCGAAACTTGCTGGTGAAGGTGCGAAGATGGTCGACGCTTGCAAGGCGATGTGTCAAATGATGTCTGAGCTCAACATCGCCGTTGACGGTGGAAAAGATTCCCTTTCGATGGCTGCGAGAGTTAAAAGCAAGACGATCAAGTCACCGGGGACTTTGGTCATCTCAACCTACGCTCCTTGCCCAGACGTGACACTTCGAGTGACTCCGGACTTGAAGGCTCCACGAAAGAACCAAGTCGGAGAACTGATTTGGATCAACATCGAAGGGAAGTTGCGACTTGGTGGATCCGCTTTTGCGCAATCACTCGGTCAGCAAGGCGACATCAGTCCGGACGTTTTTAACACTCAAGCTTTGAAGAACGCTTTCAACTTGACACAAAAGTTGGTCAAAGAAGGCAGAATTCTCTCCGGCCATGATATCAGTGATGGTGGTTTACTGGTTTGTCTGTTAGAAATGGCTTTGTCTGGCATGTCAGGCATCCAAGTTGACCTCAATGCTGCTGTCGACTTCTTCAAAGCTTCAACAGCCGGCGACGTCAACCTTGCATTACTTTTTGCCGAAGAGTGCGGTTGGGTCTTGGAAGTCTCGAAAGAAAGTCTAGAAAGCATCGTACAAGACTTTAAAACAGCTGGAGTCAATGTCTTCCATGTTGGTAGCTCCGTCGGATACGGAATGAGCTCGAAGGTCAGCGTCCGATCCGGAAACACAATTCTGATCGACTCAACGACACTTGAAATCACCAAGAAATGGGAACGCACGAGCTTTGAGTTGGAGAAGCTTCAAATGAACCCAGAGTGCGCTGAAGAAGAATTCAACTCGTTTGCTGCGAGGACTGGTCCGAAATATAACTTAACATTCAACCCCGACGAGCTCGGATCGATGATGAGCGCGAAGAAGACCAAAGTCGCGGTTATTCGCGAAGAAGGCATCAACGGCGACCGAGAAATGATTGCAGCGCTGATGAAGGCGCAGTTTGAAGTTCACGACGTGACTATGAGCGACTTGCTGGCTAAAAAGACTTTTTTGGACAACGTAAGTTAACACTTGAACTCGTTCTAGTTTCAATCTTTAATTGTTTTATGTCTTCCACAGTATCGCGGAGTGATCTTCCCTGGTGGTTTCAGCTATGCTGACACTCTTGGGTCCGCCAAAGGCTGGGCAGCCACGATTCGATTCAGTGAACTACTCAAACCGCAATTCGACAGCTTCAAGAACCGCAAGGACACATTCTCGCTTGGTGTTTGCAACGGTTGCCAACTAATGAGTTTGATCGGCTGGGTTGGCGAAGACGCTGAACCGCAACGCGACACCGAAGTGCCTGCTGTTGCTTTGCTGCACAACCGATCGGGACGATTTGAATGCCGCTGGAACTCAATCAAGGTTGGGGAAAGCAATGCGATCATGCTGAGAAAAATGAAAGGAAGTGTCATGGGATGCTGGGTTGCACATGGCGAAGGTCGCTTCTCCTTCAAGAACCAAACTGTTCTGAAGAACCTCAAGTCTTCCAACTCCATCGCCCTTTACTACGTCGACGACAACCAGAACCCAACAGAAAAGTACCCGATGAACCCCAACGGCAGTGTTGAAGGCATCGCTGCCATCTGCAGCAAGGATGGCCGCCACTTGGCGATGATGCCGCATCCAGAACGCTGCTGTGAAACATTCCAATGGCCATACGTGACTGACGAAGTCACCAAATTTGCAACTTGCCCATGGCAGACAATGTTCAATGAGGCCAGTAACTGGTGCAATGAAACTAACCATTGACACAATGTGCCTGAAATCCGTGCCTTTAAAACAGTTTTTATTCGAACTTTTCTAAAAAGAAATAAAAATTTATTTTTTTAATCTTACGCGAGCGACAACTATTCGTCACTCGCGATAATTACATAAAGCAATATTGACCCTGTTCACTGTGTGAACAAATTCTAGCAGATGTCCCCCGCCCAAATATTTTGTCTGTCTCTAAAATCGCTATCGAGAACTAATTTTCGAGGTTTAGATGCTCGCCCAGCCTCCCAGGCATCGTATTTCTGTAACGGACTTAAAGCACAAGCATCAAAGACGAGCTGGAGAACAAGCGTTGCGTCGAAAACACTGCGAAAAGGCCAGATTTGAATGAAGGAAAGTTGGAAAATGGAAGATGAAGCAAAGACGACGGACAGGTTGAAGCAGCTCTATTCCAATGTAACTGAGCCGTTACCCCTGTGCTGGAGCAGCACCGAAAAAAACGACAACTCTATCGGACTGTCAAACTCCAACCGGCGCGTTCACTACAAAGGTAAAATGATTTCACTTGTGTCTCCCAATTTCATCTACACACTTCTCGCTTAGGCGTTGGAAGGTCGCACAAAGATGCTGCATCAGTGCGAACAACGTGCCACATACCAGCCAGTTGTGTTCTCTACTACTTCGAGGTCGAAATAATCTCAAAGGGCCGTGACGGCTACATTGGAATCGGACTTACAGCCTCTAACTTCAAGATGAACAGACTTCCAGGCTGGGACAAGCAAAGCTACGGCTACCACGGCGATGATGGCAACTCGTTCTGCTCGTCTGGCAACGGGAAGTCCTACGGCCCGACATTCACAACAAACGACGTCATCGGATGTGGCGTGAATTTAGTCGACAACACGTGCTTTTACACCAAGAACGGTCACCAACTCGGCATTGCATTTCGTGATTTGCCACCGAAACTATACCCAACCGTTGGCCTCATAACACCAGGCGAGATCGTCGACGCGAACTTCGGTCAGAAGCCCTTCCAGTTCGACCTCTTCGCCATGATCCTAGAACTCCGTGCTTCCACAATGCCAGACGATCAAATTTGCAACCAAATTCGCAACTTGTCAATGGCAGACGATGTTCAATGAAGCCAGCAACTGGTACAATGAATATAACCATTGAAACAATGTGCCTGCATGAAATCCGTGCCTTTAAAGCAGTTTTTATACGAAATTTTCTAGAAAAAATAAAATTTTATGCTGCCAACTGCAGCAGGTCTTTCATATACTTTATTTTTGATGTGTACGATCGATACAACGACTTGAATTCGCTCATGTTCACGTGGATCACTCGATACCCTAACATCTCTAAATGCCGCATCCGAAGCAGCTCGAATCCTTTTATTCTTCGAAGGTCGTTGTCGCAGACCATTCGATTGCCGACTAACAGGATTGCAATTTTACTAACATTTGGCATTAACTCGTTGTTGAAGTCTTCATCTAAGGTATCTGACTGTGGAGCTACAAATCTATTGTACTGGTCTACGTTCAGTTCGAAGTCTATTCGGTAATCGTAGGGAGTGATTCGATCGGAAACTAAGAAGTCCGGACTCTTGACTATGTTGAGCAAGACATTCTGCAAGTCTAAGAACAGACGACTTCGGTAGTTTGGTACAGCCGAAGCCATTAAACTCGTTTGGAACCATTTGATGTTGACTTCAGGGCAGTCTAGACACACAGCTCGATTCAGCTTCATGAGTTGGTTCATCACATATCGAGAATACGTCGTCTTTGAGTAGCTCATTGCAATCTCCTGTTCAAGTCGCTTGATGAACTCGTTTGAGAAAACCATCGCGATCAGCTGTTGTGGACAAGCCTTGAAGAAGATCAAAGCTAGCAGTGCTTGGACAATGCTCAGTCCACTCATGTAGTTAAAGTCACGAACGATTATTTCACTGCTGCGATCGAAAACTTCCAGTTTCTCTGGGAAGTAGCTGAAGTTGTAGCAACAGCTTAAGATCTAAAATTTAATTTAACATTTTAATTTCGCTGTTGATGATTGCTTGATTCTCACAAACTTTCTCAACAGTGTCTCCAGTGACGTGTTCATGATTGTCAAGAACGTAATCCACGAACTGTTTGCACAGAGAATCCATCCTGAAGTTGCACAGGTTCAAGTTGTACGTGATGTCTCGTATGAGCCGCGAGTTCAGCTCATGTTTCTTGCCTTCGTATCGGTTGATGACTTCGTAGAACAGCGATGAGTGCTTAATTGCTACGAAAAATAATTTCAAATTAATTTCAAACAAAAAAATCTTTCACAAACCTTTTCTGTTATTAAAGGCTTTAAAGATCGAGTTGAGTTCTTGAAGATTGATGTCGTCACTCTGAAGATGCCGCTCCGCACATTTTCCCAACGTGAAGCCAATCGATTCCAGTTGGTTTCTAAGAATCGGTGAGTACGGATATTTGTATTTGATTTCGCCCCTGATTTGAAGTCCTCGCGATATTTGAACGCAGTCTTTGATGCTGAACTGCTCGTGAAGTTCTTCGATTTTGTTCACGATGAGTTCTGGCAGGCTGAGGCTATTGTGGCCGTGGTAAGCGATAACAAACGACGCGAATGTCGCTAATTCTTTTGGCGCCAAAGTCTTTTTGATCTCAATCAGCAACATTTCTATGACACTTGATTCAAATTCTTTGTGCCTGTACGTTCCGCTGAGGTTGCTGTTGAAAAGCATGTATTTCATGATGTGTTTCGTCAGTCTGAAATAAAGATTGGGAACGGGCGTTCCGTAGATTTCGTTCAAAGCCTTCGTCCAGAACGTGTCGCACAAGTCGAGGTCTGATATCTTGAGCAACCGAAGGATCTTAAACACAGTCTGTAGCGTTTCACCAGATTCTGTTGAAGAAATTTGATAAGTCGACAGAAAGCTGCTGACCATTGAGGCAGTTTTGGTTCTTTGATCTGGTGTTACGTTCAGGGCGGCAACTGCAAGCAGTTCGACATCTGGTGAACTCTCGAGAAGCTCTTGAGCGCGCTTCACCAGACCAGGAACGACCTTCGCTGACTCTAAATGCGAGTTGAAGATGTGATTGACAGCGACAAGATCGCGTTTGTCCAGAGTCGGGATGTGACTCTCGAGTTCAAGTAGAAGTCTTCGTACCAGCGAAGTGTTGCGAAACGACCAGTGCGGGTAATTCAGAAGGTAAATGATCCTTAACAATTCTTGTGCACTCGAGTTCACTCCTATCAAGTTGTGCTTGAGAAAGTCTTGAACCTTCTTCTTGAACATGTCCAAGTGGTCGAGCGAAAGAACGTTGCTGATGTGAATGAGGCAGGCAGTGATGTTCATCAGGTCGTCCACGTTTGAGCAGTTTTGCAATCGTTTGACTACTTGAGGCAGCGTTGCGACTGCTAAGGAAGACGAGTAGAGCCCTTTATCTCTAGTAAAGACTGATGTAAAGCGAGAGAGATGGTCAAGTGCGCAGTTTTCGTTGTTCACAACTTCTTTTATCACTCGGTCTGTGATCAGCTCCATCGTTGGATGCTTAAAACTCACTCCTAAAATTGAAAGGTACTGGAAGCACATAGTCGCCTCTTCTATCGTCAAGTCATTAACGAAGTGATTCAATCTTTCCACTACAAGTTCTAGCTTTGGTGATGGCTCGTTTTCAAGGATCTTGAAGTGATCGTAC
>JPYR01000001.1:259407-277815 GCA_000775305.1 Belgica antarctica
GTGGATAGTTGCATCATTGGATAACGGATACAGCGAGTCCTTGATCGACGCTACTTTTGATTCTAGATCAACGAAGTCAATTTCTATTACAATACTACGCTGTTTATAGTAATCACTCGAAATCCTCCTCGAATGCAGATGATTCAGGCTCCGGTAAAGCTGCATCGCTCGGCCGTGTCGTTGTAAGCACATCCTGAACACTTTTGTTATCATCCTTGGCTTGTCAACTCTCCTACGAACTAAGATTTAAAATCCACTTTCGGTTTGTTGACATCGCCGCAGAACCTCATGGCAGCGCCGCTTTTACGTAGCCGCTTCAAGTCGATTTAGCGAGACTTTGCAGTTTCACAAGTTGCACAAGTGTTAGTTAGCAGGTTTCGGCTTATAAACATTTCGAAATATCAAGGTAAATAATATAACTAAAGTGAATTAAGTGTTGTTGGATCCGTGCGTTGCTGCAATGCATGAGGTTCTAGCTTCAAGGTTGTCTTCAAAGTTTTTCAAGCCTTTGATTGCAAAGCGACTTATCGAAGCTGGATTTTATTGTTTACACAACGTGCAAAGAGGTCAAGCGAAACTTTTCTGAAACCATTATTGCGCCATTCCAAAACTCATCACATTCTTCAAGTACTTTTATTCTAAGCTGGCAACTGCATCAGCCCTTTTAGATATTTTATCTTCGCCGCGAGGGATTTGTACATGCCCAGAGATTTGTATTCGCTAGTTTTGACGTGGACCACTCGATAGCCCATCATTTCCAAATGCCTCATCCTAAGCAGCTCTGTCCCTTTAATGCGATTGAAATCGTTGTCTGCAAGCATTTTGTTGTTGAGAAGCAGGATGGCGATCTTGTTGATGTGCGGCGAGTAGTTGATGTTGTAGTCGTTGGTGATCGGCACTACAAATCGGTTGTACTGATCCATGTTGAGCTCGAAGTCGACTCGGTAGCCGTACGGCGTTATTCGACCAGACACCAAGTAATCGGAGCTCTTGACTATGCTTAACAGCGTCGCTTGCAAGTCCAAGTATATTCTGCTTTGCACAACTGGCGCTTTCGATGCTTGCGCTTCAATGAAGCTTTGCTTGAACCATTTCACGTTCAGTTCAGGGCAGTCTAGACACACAGCTCGATTGAGCTTCATGAGTTGGCTCATAACTAGCGTTGGATACGTATTCTTAGAATAGCACATTGCGATCTCCTGTTCAAGTCTTTTAATAAACTCGTTTGAGAAAACCATCGCGATCAGCTGTTGTGGACAAGCCTTGAAGAAGATCAAAGCTAGCAGTGCTTGGACAATGCTCAGTCCACTCATGTAGTTAAAGTCACGAACGATTATTTCACTGCTGCGATCGAAAACTTCCAGTTTCTCTGGGAAGTAGCTGAAGTTGTAGCAACAGCTTAAGATCTAAAATTTAATTTAACATTTTAATTTCGCTGTTGATGATCGCTTGATTCCCACAAACCTTCTCAACAGTGTCTCCCGTGACATGTTCCCAGTTATCAATGATGTAATCCACGAACTGATCACAGACTGAGTCCATTTTAAAGTTGCTGACGTTCAGATTGTACGAAATGTCACGGATCAGCCGGGAGTTGAGCTCGTGCTTCTTGCCTTCGTATCGATTGAACATGCCGTGGAACAGCGATGAATGTTTCATTGCTAAAATTAAAATCATTTATCATGACAACATCTCTGATTATCACTAACGACTCACCTCTTCTGTAATTAAAAGCTTTGAAAATCGAGTTCAGCTCGTGAAGGTGAAGATTTTCATTCTGAAGATGCCGTTCCGCACATTTCCCAAGAGAAAATCCGATCGACTGGATCTGCTGTTCCAATTTGGCGGGAAGATTTCTTTTCATTCCTATTTCGCTGCGTATTTGAATGCCTCGTGACAGCTGAATGCAGTCTTTGATGCTGAACTGCTCGTTGAGTTCTTCGATTTTGGCAACTACAAAGCCCGGCATTGTTCCTTCGTTGCTGCCGTGAAAGCCGATAATGAACGAAGCAAAAGTCGCGAAGTCTTTCGGTGCTAAAATCTTCTTCAATTCAATCAGCAGCATCTTGATAACGTTAGCCTCGAACTCTTGGTTTCTGTAAGTGCCACCCAAATTGTTGTTAAAGAACATGTACTTGTTGATGTGCCTAGTAAGTCGGAAGTTGAGATTTGGCTCTGTGGTTCCGTAAATCTCGTTCAAAGCTTTCGTCCAAAACGAATCACACAAGTCGAGATCGGAGATCTTGAGCAATCGAACGATCTTGAAAATAGTCTGTAATGTTTCACCGGATTGCGTTGAAGAAATCTGATAAGTTGACAGAAATTTCTTGACCATTTTCGCGGTCTTTGTCCGTTGGTCCGGCGTCACGTTTAGCACTGCAAGCGGAAGCAGCTCGACGTCTGGTGAAATTTTTATCAATTCTTGAGCTCGTTTCACCAGTTTCGGTACTAGCCGTGCTGACTCCAGCTGTGACCTGAACGCTTTGTTGATTGTGACTAGGTTTCTCGTCTCAAGTGTCGAGATATTGTCTTCCAACTCCAGAAGCAGTCTTTTGATCATTTCCGTGTTGCGAAACGACCAGTGCGGGTAGTTTAAAAAGTTGATAACTCGAAGGATTTCTTTTGGTGTCGTCTCGTTGAGCCAGTCGCGCTCAAGGAACTCTTCGACTTTGGCTTTGTATTTATAAAGATAATCAAGGGATAGAACATGGCTGATGTGCGTCAGGCAAAGCGTCAGAAGTTTGAGATCTTCAGCGTTCGAGCATTCTTGAAGCTGCTTCGAAATTTGAGGCAATGTCTCAACCGCCAACGTTGACGAGTAAAGGCCGCGGTCTTTGATAAGTACGGATGTGAAGTGCGACAGATTAACCAAAGAGCAGTTCTCCGGCTTCCGAATATCGCGCAGAATCTTGTCGGTGATTTGTTCTATCGTTGAGTTTCTGATGTTCGTGCCAAGCCTCGCTAGGTAGTGATAGCACAAAGTCGCCTCTTCCATCGTCAAGTCATTAACGAAGTGATTCAATCTTTCCACGACAAGTTCTAGCTTTGGTGATGGCTCGTTTTCAAGGATCTTGAAGTGATCGTACATCACTAAGATCAGCTGGCACACTTTCTCTTTGTCGAAAGTTCCAACCTCGTCGACGAACTTCAATGTTTCCTCGTAATTCATACAATTCTTGAGTCTCTGGATCGTTGCATCATTGGATGATGGGTAAAGTGAGTCTTTGATCGACGCTACTTTTGTTTCAATGTCACCAAATTCACTGTCCGCCGATAAATTTCTTGATGCAAAATAATTATTTTGCGGAATCCGCCTCGAATGCAGATGATTCAGGCTCCGGTGTAGCTGCACCGCTCGGCCGTGTCGTTGCAAGCACATCCTGACCGCTTTCGTTATCATCATTGGCTTGTCAACTATCTTACGAACAAAAATTTAAAATCAACTTTCGGTTTGTTGACATCGCCGCAGAACCTCGTGGCAGCGCCGCTTTTGCATAGCCGCTTCAAGTCGATTTAGCGAGACTTTGCCGTTTCACAAGTTGCGCAAGTGTTAGTTAGCAGGTTTCGGCTTATAAACATTTCGAAATTTCAAGGTAAATACTCCGCTAAAGTGAATTAAAAGTGGTGGATCCAGTTCACAAGACTGCGGCTATCAGTCGCTGATAGAAGTTTTTGCCAGAGAAGTCAATTTGACGAAATTCCGAACTTGCAAAATTTCTTTTGTTTGCACGAATTTTCTTTTGGCATTATTGGACGCATACACCGCTCCAATGTAATTTTCCTTGGCCTAGGCCTTGTCGCATCAATGGCGCCTTTTGGAATATGCCTCCAGAAGGCTCAGCAGCAAGTTTTTAGTGAAATTTTCATTGATTCTGACGAAAAAATGGTCCCCAGACAAAGCGTCATAAATTAAGGGTGACCAGATGCCGATCAAAAAACCCAATCAATCATCGATAAAATTTCCCAAACAACGGATTTTGCGCGAATAGTAGACATTGACTGAACTCTGACCGCGTCTAGTCGCCCGGACTAATAAATCTTACCTTAACTGTGTGCGAAACAATTGAATCATAAAAGTTCTCAACTTTTTTCGGTGTTCTGTAACTGTTTCATCGTGTCTCCCTTCCACTCACACTTCGTTCTTTCATGACTTCTTGCAGATCCACAGTGTGACTTTATTTGTATTGCCTCTCGCTCGCTCGTTCACCTTTTTTCGCGTCGCTTGTACCACCGAGGAACTCAACAACAACGCTTTTTATATTTTAACGTTCTCATCGTCTCGAAGAAAGTAAAATGGCATCAAAGCGCAAATCAGAGCCCGTTAAGAAGACAGCCAAGCGCGGCAAGAAGAAGACTGACGACTCATTCGACTCAGATTTGAGTGATGACTATGGTGATGAGGTTTCTGGCAATGGAAACGGCTCTACACCACAAATTGTTTCGTTCGACGAATGTGCCGTGCTGCCAAAGCTGCCCGAGGAACTGCTTGCATCACGCGATCGCGAGCCAGGCCGCTTGGTCATGGCTGGCATGGTGACCTGGGACATTGTAGGCAAAAGGGCTGACACAAAGGGGGGTATCAAGATTCGCCCCAACTTGTGGAACTTCCACCGATTCACCGAAGAGAAGTACCGACGTGTCGTGAGCGGACCTGCCGCAGCTCACAGCGTTCTCGTCAACTTGGACCGCAAAGCTTTGACTTTCGGTAAGCATAGAATAAAGCGTCAAATGCAGTTTGCTTCAATGTCATTTCTAGGCCGGAACAACTTTGCACAACTGGGTCAGCCTGAACTGAAGACTTACGAGAAGCCAACCGAGGTTCCCGGCTTGGAAGGATTCAACATCATCGATGCCGCTTGTGGAAGAAACCACACGTTGTTCTTGACCGACACAGGTCTAGTTTACTCATGCGGGGACAATAAATCAGGACAGTGCGGCGTTGGAACTTCAACTGCAATGATCACTAAGGCCACTAGAATCAACTATACAGGCGCGCCAATCATCAAGGTCGGATGCGGAGCAGAATTCTCCGTGATTCTGGATGTGAAGGGAAACTTGCACACGTTCGGCTTGCCTGAATACGGCCAACTCGGTCACAACACAGATGGTGGGTGCTACAAATACCGAGAAAATATGGAAAATTCTTCATTCCACTCGCTTTTCAGGCAAATACTTTATCACTTCCTCTAAGATGTCATTCCACTTCGAGCTGTCACCAAAGCGAGTTCCGTTGTTCATCGAAAAGGCAAAGGACGGCCATGTCACTCCAGTCGACGACATTCAAATCGTGGATTTTGCATGCGGCAACAATCACACCTGCGCTGTTGACTCCAAGAAGCGCGCCTACAGCTGGGGATTCGGCGGTGTCGGCCGCTTGGGACACGCTGAACAAAAGGACGAGATGGTTCCCCGTCTCATCAAATTTTTTGACTCATCGAACCGCGGCGTTCGCAGAATTTTCTGCGGATCATCGTTCACTTTGGTGAGTTTACGGCACGATTGTTTAGATTTAGTTCTAACGGTTTTCTTTGCACAGGCCATTCCTGACGCCGGGCAGTTGTACTTGTTCGGACAAAACAAGAAAACTGGGGAAGCCAACATGTATCCAAAGCCCGTTCAAGACCTTGCTGGTGAGTTTTCGCAAAAAAGCTTGACATTTTCCATCGTTTAACGCTTAAATTCACTTCATTCAGGCTGGAATGTCATCGACGTCGGTTGCGGCTACACATCCGTCGTGATTTCCGCTGACGACACCGTGATTGCTTGGGGTGCGTCGCCAACTTACGGAGAATTAGGCTTGGGCGACCTCCAGAAGTCGTCGGCTCAGCCGAAGGAAGTCACCAAGCTGTCCGAGATGAAGATCCCACAAGTCGCCGTTGGCTACTCGCACAGTCTGATGCTGGTGAACATCGACGATGAAAAAACAAAGGCAAAGTTTGACAAACTTAACGAGTTCGTTGTCGACTAAGAAGGATCTCCCAACATCGTGCACTCGAACAACCCCAGCTCTTTTTTAATTTAATTTTCCCGTTTTTTTTCCAATCCAATCAGTTTTTTACAGCAGAATCGATTTGTAAGATCTTTGAGAGTAATTAGAATTTTAAGACATAAATGTAAAATTTCATCTGAAGGTAGGAATGTAAGTGAAATCGCAAGATCTTTTATTAACATGTCCAAATTCCATAAATCAGTTAAATAAATAGATTTAAAAGCATTAGAGGTGGTTTTTAAAAAGAAAACAACATGAGAAACCAAAAGTTGTTATTGAACTGCAAGATAATTGCCAAGCTCAAGTGAAAATTGGAAAATTATTTATTCCAGTACTAGCAGATTCTCGCTAGCTGTTCAAACAACTTGTTTTACAATGTTTTACCAAAAGTTTTCGTCAGTGCATGGAGGCTGTCCAACTGCAGTGTTCGATACGACAGTGATGAAAACAGGTTCTGATGATTAGACTCCAGATCGAAAAGCTCACAAAAAATTTTTTCTCGCCGTGGATGTCTCCGGGACCTTCGGTTGACCGCCGCAAAGGAAAAAGTTCAGCAAGTTCATAGTTGGTGATCAGATCACGCGTCCAAAGCATGAGTTCTTGATTCGCAGCGAAGGTCAACGTCAAGGTTATCAAGATTTCAATCCATGTTTTAAGTCAAACGGCAACAAAAGTTTCTCAAGTTGAGTTAGTGGCTGACCAGGTGGGACAAGGTAAACGCCTTGTTCAGGTGATAACGAAACATGAACAAAGTCGAATCGAATCGTTTATGAAGATGGAAGCATTGCTTCTGAAATGGCCATAAAACTAAAACTGTTTTAATTCGCTGTAAAATAAAAGTGTTTGTCCTGATTCAATTCACTTTCAGTTAATGAACGTCTCGAAAAGTTGCAAAGTAGTCGTAGAAATCTTGCTTGTTCTGGTGCATGAGTGTTGCAAATTGTTCAACTGTATCTGCGATCACTTCTTCAACTGTGAAGTTGAGTTTTTTTGTTTCGTTAAAGATATCGTCAAACAAAGAGTTCTTCATCTTACTCTTTTTTGAAATTTTCAGTCCACAAGATTGCAAGTTTTTATACTTTTCCGGGAAAAATTATCGTTTTCCCATTTCATCGTGTCTTTCGAGAAGCGTTTTATCGTTAAAAGTTGATTTTGTCGACACTTTTCCTTCGTGAACATGTAAGACGCCGCTCGAAGGTCGATCGATTTGTCAGTTTAGTTCACGAGAAAAGCTACGCTGTCAATTTAAAATCCTTCATGGCCACTGTTTTTGATGTCTTTGGTGGTGCCGTTTTCAATGTGTACCAGATGCCTTGACCGCTGAGAGTCGTGGGTCTGCCAATCAATTTTCCCGGACATTTTGTTGAAGTTTTCCGATGAATCGAATGACAGGACCGGTGATGTGCTGAGTTTAATTTGTCAAGGACCGCAGCTTTTCAATTGAACTGACTGTGGTTCTTTGCGCTTGGGACGCAAAATCTCGTCGGTCACTTTTTTTTCCAATCTCTCGTATCGTAGGACACAAAAGCGATTCCAGGGAAAGCAGCAAGCAGGAAATCAGAAGCTAAATATTTAACTTTTTTCAGGCACTGAGACTTAACTGCATGAAAACAGTATTCTACTTGGTATAATACTTAAAGTCAGCTAATCTATCTTGTGCATATAAATCTTCAGATTGTAAGATTGTCCTTCGTCAAGTAAAGTTTAAGAGTTTAATCATATTTCACTGAACGGATTATAAATTACATCAAAATTCCATTCAAATAAAGGGCGAAATAGACTTACAAAAATTTAAAAGACTTTCATCGAAATGCGAAGCTTCAAAAGCTGTTAGGTCATTGAAAACCTAAGAAAGCTTCTAAAATTTTAATCACAATAAAGAAGCAACGCTTGAAACGCTGTCGAAACAGTCCCAAAATAAGTATTTCGTACTTTTTGTTCGTTTTCTTTCCTGTTGAGTAATTAAATTGAATTTCAGGCTTCACTTGGCAGACAAGACACTCCAGTCGTCGTTTTCTACGCAGAAACTTTTCTTCTTTTCCATTTCGCGCTTCATTTTGATTTATTGAAAGCGACTTAGCGATTTATTTAATCGATTTTTTCCACAGTTGTAACGTTTCTGCGTTCTGCTGATGTCAATGTTACGAAGCACTTTAGTGAATTGAAACATTTCAGTATAATAAGTATTTCATGCTGCAAGAGAAAGGAGAAGACACGATGAAACTTTTTGTTTCCATGTTAGTCAGCACACAAAAGAATGATTCAAATGCAGTTCATCTGATAGCACGTGGGGATTTATTTTTTTTCAATACTCGAGCGAAGTCTGTTACAAGAGCGCAACTAAAACTAAAACTAAATTCCAAATCAATTTTCTTTTTATCTTCGATAGAAGGGAGAATAGAAAATCTTTTCATTTCAGCACGAAGGTCAGCAAGGTCTGGTTTTGCTCTCCATCGATGTCATTCGACTCTGAAAGGCTAGATCACAATCGAAGCGCAAATGCAATCTATTTGCGACGACTTTGAGCACTTCAAAATCAATCACAACGACGGCAATCACCAACCGTCTCCAGCACTGCTGTTGTTGGGGGATAAAAACAAAGAAACTTTCAGAAGCATTTAATCTTATATTAATCTTTATTGCGCTATTTATTAATTTCCAATCGATTTCTCGTCGAGAAAATTCTTTATTTACAAAATTTTATTGACGTTTTCGTTTTATTTCCTTAAACAATTCACAGTGGTCGACTGAGTATCCATCCGTCTTCCTATTCAACTCTTTCTTCTTATCACTAATGAAAATCTGTCAATCTTCAAAACTTTACATTTTAGTCGCCTTAAACTTTAATGATTGTTTCAGCTCCGAAAAATAAATAATTTACAAGTTTTTGTTGTTTTTGTTTCTTAACGACTAATTACTCGTTTCGAGGGAAGAATAAAAGAAAATTGTTTTGCTTTTGGGTGGAAATGATAAAAAATAACTTTTTCGGCTTTCTGGATAAACATTTTCCTTGAGATAAGAAAAACAAAAGGCAGAAGGAGATTTTTTATATATTTTGTTGAGGCATTTGTGTAAATCTTGTAACGGAGATGAACGCAAGTCTTAATAAAGAATGAAACTGAAGAAGCCTCTCTTTAAGCTTTTCGAACTTTGTAGGTTGCAGTTTGTTTCCATCAAATTCCGGAAACTTTGCTTAAGAAAAATAATTTCTGACCTTGTTTAAAACTTTCCGTTCAAAAAACTTGTTGACTTAAATTGATTTTCAATTCTTTTGGTCTCGACAAAGTTTTCCTTGACATTTCACAGATTTTCTGTTTGCAAAAACAAGTTTGTCTTTCAAACAATTCAGTTGAAAACAAAAATTACAGAAAAAACTCTATTAAGGTTACGCAACTACTGCACAGTCGAAGTAAACCTTTGAATCAGTCACACCTTAAGCTTTCACAAAGCTTCCACATACGTTAACATGAAAGCTTCCGTAAAATTTCGCCCAAAACTTCACAATCAAAGCAGAAGGTATGACTGACAAGCTTGAAGGTCCCTTTCATCTCAATTCAATTGCAGAGACACGACATGAAAAGCAGCAGACAATTTCATAAATATTCCATTTCATCCTTTTGTATTTATATTTTTTTTCCCATTTATTTCACCTGGGGTGGTTTACGGAACGCATTCACTCAATTTTGTTATCATTATCATCCCTTCTCGTTTTCTTTTTGTCGCAAACAAAAGCTTTCAAGGAAATCAATAAACACAGCGTTAGAAACGAACGAAAAGAAGAAGAAGCCGAGCAGTTTGTCACTCGGATGGGGACTTGAAAATTTATCTTGGGGGTAATATTTATAGGGCTTCGAGATGTGATAAGCCCATAAAATTGGAGTCATGCGAGTTCTGTGCTTTTGTGCATAGAACGATGTTGCTTTCTTTTCTCTCCTTTTCTTTTGAACACTTTCCCGGTTGTTCATTTCCTTCATTTCCTTATGGCTATATCCGAGCTTTTTCCCTGTCTTTTTAAAGTTAAATAAGATTAAGTTAAACGGGTCAACCAGTGGTTTGCTGTGTGACAAGATGTTCCTGAAGGTTTACAGGAAGATAATTGTACAAACACTAGTTTTTTGTGAAGGGTCTTTTGTACTGTCTTTTGAAACAAACTTAATTAATCTTCTTAATTATCCTTTCTTAATTAACCTTCATAGGAAACACACATTGTGACTGTTGCATAAAGAACCTGACGCTATATCGAAGTCATTACGAAACTCAGATCTCAACTACAAAATTCTAAATCGAGAAATAACAAAAAAAAAACAAATGAAAGTTTCATCTTGAGTTAAATCAAGGTGTGTGAAATCCGTCAAAACATTACCTTGAAACCTGAATATCATTTATAAATCCTACAGAAAATCCCCGGTTGGATTATTATAAACCCTGCTGCCTAACGATGTTTCGAAGAAACTTATTTATGAAGATCGTTTTCTCTCCTATCAACTGCTGTTTGCGTGGGAAGATAAAAAAGACAAATTTCATTCCTTAATCCAATTATTCTTTCATTGTTTGTTCATTCTCGCTCAACGCTTTCGTTTGAAACTATTGTCTTGCAATTTTTTCCGTTCCGCGTTGGTATTTTCTTTAGAAATAAATAAATCTGACGCCTTTCAGGAGATTAAGGGAGGCAATTTTCTTACAGTCAGTTGAAATTTAGATGAAAACTTTTGACGTAATCTCGTTAAAAGCAAGTTTTGATTGACTCGATAAAAACTTTCCAGCAGCTTCTCACAAAAAAAAACTTTTCAATAATTTGTTATTAAATTTGAGACTTCTTTGTTGCACTAAAAAGACGCGTTGAAAAAAAGCGAATCGTTTAACCGAGAAAGGAAAATTGCTTGTCACATCCGTGTTAGTTCAACAGACCTCAGAAACTCAAAAGTCATTAAAATTAATGGATTAAGTTGCCGATAAGCTGCTCTACCTTTTTCATCGTCTTTGGGTTTATATCTTTTTGAACTTTTAATCGATTATTACGATAGGCAGAGAAGTTTAGTTAGGAGAGCAGGTAATTCACTGTTCCCTTACTTTTCCATGCTATGGTTGGGAGTGTTTGTGAACTAGGTCACATTAAGACTTTATGAGATTAGCACGTAGACTGCCCTCAATCAAATGAAATTTGTGTTAATGAAAAAAGTTTATTTGGGTTCAACTTACACTAGATATTTGTAGAACAGAAGCATAGTCTTAGCAAGTTCGATTAAGTTTCCCAAAATACTTGACAAAACTCATTCAGTAAGCACCTAAAAACTTCAGGTCATACGTAAATTTATCAATTATTGATGAAAAAAGTTTTTACAACTTCTTAAATTCGTCGCAAAGGTTGGAAGGGAGAAAAATGGGCCCCAGGTGAGTAGTTGAGAAGTTTAAGGAGAGAAACAGCTGTTAATTCCTTCATGGGAAAAGGGGAAAGGGAAAGTTTGGGGTTTCATTATTGTCTAGAAAACAAGAAAACAAGAAACAACAATGTTGTGATAACATAAAACAAAAACGAAATTGTACTGAAAAGGTCAAAAATCCTTTTTGATCAAAGAATTCCAAGCACAATTTGTCGACCTCAATTTGTTTTGTTAAACTGAGTTTCATTCAAGCAATTTCCTTCCTGTCTTTTTGCACAGCACAAGTTCAACGGGAGGCTTTTATGATAACAAAAAATATCGCCCAAACGAGCACTATGTATGAAGTAAACGTTCGTGCCCTGAAAAGCTCAGAGCTAAACATATTCCGATGCAAGAATAGAAATTCTGGATAGCGTTTCGGCTAGAGTGTCCAAGAGTCGAATGAGTTTTGACTTTCGAGAAAGTTGCTCTGATAAGAGAAAGATTGTTCTCGAAAGTAACGATCTCACAAAACTTATGGAAACTCCGATAGAGGCACACATGTTATGACTACGAGTTGAGATTATTTGAGTGTGATTTCGAAGGGCAGTCAGCAAATGATGTCAAGTTGGTTAAAGCTTAGTTTGGAAGCTTTCACAAGATGCGAAACAATTCAGCAGTTTGTTAAAGGTTTGTAGCTTAAAAGCTGTTAAAAAGCTCATCAGAAAGCTTTTAAAAATCTTCTAAAATGCTTTAGTGCACAATCACTAAATTTATAAAAGCCTTTTTAACAAGCAACAAAACCAATTGAAGTCCAAAAGCTTAAACTTAAAAGCTTCCTAAGAATAAGTAAGCAGAAAAAGCTTTTTAAAGTTTTTATGAAAAGCTTTCAGAGCTTGTTTGAAGATAATTTTTTTCAAAAGAAATACTAAAAAAAAACTTGTTTTAAAACCTTCGCAAAGCTTTCTCGTGACATCACTCACTAAATCACCCCACGAATAACTCTGATCTTCAAATGCAAATGTTAGCAAAAGTTGCTTTACATGACTTAAATGCAAAATTTTTTGTTAAATCTTTTCAGCGTTCAGGTATTGTTCAATATGTTCCATTTAATTTCTAGCGACTCAATCCTTTCCACAGCAACTATGTGATGATGCATAATTAAATAACAGAGATTATGGCTAAACATTTAATTTCCACATTTGACTAAAATTACTTTTTTTGTGTTGAGGACAAAAAATCACAGATTTGTGAGTCTATTTACAATTCGGTGATGTATTTATGGGATTTCATCGGGCGATGATTCACGTTCGACGTCCTTTGGCAACTTGAAATCTAAACCGCAAACGTCAAGGAAGTCGAATCTGTCAAATCCATCAAGGATTTACCAGCTACATAATCTGCTTGCCGTATGTAAATATGGTCCCGTGAATGGATCGTATTACATCGTAAATGGAAATTAGCTTTTCAACCATCACCGAATGAAACCTTCATTCACCGTATATTTTGAAGAATTAGCCCATCTTCAGCTTGTTTTTATTCAGAAGGGCTCTGTCGTCGAGGAGCGACGATTTCAAACTTTATGTACATACATGAGCGATGAACCTTTTTGTGGATCACTCATCTCATCTTATGCCTTATTTGTGGAAACTCACAAAATTTTCCCATCGTCATATTTCCAAGGCCCAGCCCGACGATATTCAAAGAAAAAGGCAAAGAGATGAAAAGTTTTGAATGAGAAAAAGTGGTCCCCGGGCAAAGGATGAAACGAAACGAGCCAATTATTTTCGATTCATCCTTTCAATTTACCTTTTTTTGTTCGTCGCCGTGTTGATTCTTCTCATCAACCGTTATCGTCGGACTTAGCCGGTTTTTTTCTTTGGCGGAGTCGCAAAATGTGGAGAAGTAGGAGAAAGGCGTGAGTGAGATATTTTTTCTGTTAACTGGATTTGCACTTAAAATTCTATCAAGCGGATATCGAATCCACCCTAAATTCAATCACATAATTGCTAATTAACCATAAAATCAATAGAGATAATGAGATGACGCTGGCGGTTTGTAGATCTGCGGTCGTTGCTTGATGAATCTCGGGTTAAACGGACCGAGAGCGGCTTCGTTGGTGCTTGATGGGGGCGGCGCTGGTGGCCCCGTGAACCTCAGATGCGATCGTAGAAATCTTTGTGCTGAGTTGAGCTTGGCAAAGGGCTGGCATGCGGACTGCCGAAGCGAGTTGTAATTCAAAATCCAATGGAGAATCGGTGAAACCGCCGAATGCGTAAATCCTGAGTGAAAAGAAAGAAATTGTTTGAAAACTTCGGCTAATGCGAGAACAAACGGAATTGTACGGACCTAACAACATAAAAAATTCCTTGGCTGTACTCGAGCATCCTTCGTAAATGGAGAATTCTCTTATCAATAAGCAACAAACGTGTGGCATCCAACAAAGCATATAAACAAAGCCGGCAGTGACGAGAATGTTTGCCAGTCGTCGCCGACTCCGCAGCGTGGATGTTTGCGGCAGGGGCAACTCGGCTGGTGGACAGGGCGGAGAAGGTAGCTGGGCTCGCATCTGCTGATTCTGTGCACGTCGTATTGACCTGGTGTGGGGTGTGGAAAGAACTAATTGATAAAAGTCTCGAACGAGAAATTGCAAATTTATTCCTACTGCTGCACCAATTATCATTGGAATTCACCAATTAAATTATTTAATCGATGAACTTTTGCAGCTTGATTAAGCGTAATAGTCGGGGCTTGACAGTGAATGACGCGCGGCAAGAAATCGGACTTCTGGGTGGGATTACGAGTGTGTATGATTTGTGCGATTGGAATACTTTGTCTGGCAAAAAAGGGCTCAAGCGACCGTAATAAATCCTTCCATTTTCAAGTTTTGCTTTTTGCCATCAGCACTTTTTACATTATTGTTATTCATTAGCGGTATTATGTTCTCGACAATTTAAGTGCAAAAAGTTCCAACAGTTTTCATGATTACGTGAATGGCATTCAGTATGAAACGGACACTGTCGATAAATACAAAAGGTAATTTAAGAGAAAAGCTGAGTGAAAATATAAGCTGTGACTAAGTGAAATGAAAACCGCACTACAAGCTGTGAATTATGACGAAGCAAGCAGAAGTCAATTTAAAAGCGTTCTGTCATTCACAAATCGACCGCAAAAAAAGCTTGAAAAGAAAGCTTCTTCCCAAACAAGACTGGAAGTTAAACTCCAAAAGAAAAATCTTTAAATTCAGTTTTGATTTGTAGATTTAAATAGACTAGGAGAAGATCAGAAGAAAGCTTCTTGACTTAACTGGCAGTCTTGAACAAAGTAATCGCTGCTTGAAACTTTTCAATTGCTGTATAACTTGTTAAATTCTGCAGGAAGTATGTTGAAGTATGCAGCAAACTCGGAAATAATTCTGGTCAAAAACTTTCAAGAATTTTCAACTTCTTCGAACATTAATTTTCCTTCTTCAGTTCAAAACAAGAGCGAAGTTTAAAGTCTTTGCTTTTTTGATTGGGTTAAACTCTTTTTTTGATTGGTTCTCATATTAATTGTCAACAACACACATTTAAATCACGATAAAACTACCTTGGTGTTCGAGGTCCGCTTCGAAATCGCGTCTCTGCCATCAAGTTTCGATTCTCTTCTTCCGTTCCACCAAGGCCGCTTTTGCTTAATGGATTGATTCCACTTCCCGAAGAACCATTAAATCGTCGATTGCTATTGAGCCGATGCACACCACACTGATTGCTTTCGCTTCCGTTGCTGTTACGCATGCTGGCTCGCTGTGGACTGAGAAACTCGTCATGCGATGCTAAGGACGAGTCCTGTACATTGAGGCCGTTAGGCGTCATGCCCGTCACAAGGATCATGTGCGTGGGTCTTCGAAGGATGGTTGGCATCGGAAGAGGTAGTTCACCATGCTGTGCCCGGGCTGTAAGTGACAGTGCACAAAGTTTTCTCCGGACACCTGAATCAAAGAACATGTGAATCAATACGACCGTCTTGTCACCAAAAATATGTTTTATCGACCAACCTAAATGATTAAATATAATTCCACAGCAGGGCACAATAAATGCAAAACCAACGTACGACACGATGAACACGAAATGCCATTCATCAGACCCATAGTCGGAGACACAAAGTTTCTTATCATTAATTATTTTTCCATCGCTAGAAGGAAATGTCGTTGTTGGATTTAATTGAAGTCCATTTGATGTTGATGACGATAGAGTTGGTGGCGATATGGCGACTTTATAGACCAATAAAAATGGTGCACACAAGACGCTCGCTCCGAACCAGGAGACAAACGCTAGAACGGATGGCAGATACTGTCGTTGACGTAGTTGTGTAAACCTTGGATGTTTGACGGTTGCATAACGATCCAGCGACAGCATAAGAAGACACAGGCTACTGGCAGCCACAGGAAACGACTGTAAATGGAGATAAAATTAAAATGTTTCAGTGCAGACGGTAGAAGACTAGACAATAAAGCGAGACAGGATCATAAAGAAATGAATAGTTCGACTAAATGGAAACCTAGAAAACGTGAATAACAATAAATCGATTAATGGAAAAGCTTTCGTCAACAACCATATACGAGAGATTTGGGCACATTCTCCGCATGAATTATTTAACTTGACGATGCCACCAGCAAGTAATGTTCTGCATAGCTTGTACCACACCATCAAAAATAAATGAAGCCATGTGTATGCTCGTGTGTTCACGGCTTAGAGCTTGGGTGAAAAATGAAGCGGAAAAAAATAAATGGAGTACTGTCAGTTGCACGATTAAAGCTCGATTCAGGCTGGAGTATGTGAATTGTTGCATCGAGTCTCGTGTGTCAAGACGTTGTGAACTCTCTACTTTCCGTTGTTTGGTAAATTTTTTTTAAAGAATAACTATTAAATTGCAGCCAGTTTAAATTTTATCGTAAAGTTTTCATTAAAGCCAGAAATAAGCTTATAAAGCTCAAGCTTTCTGAAAGCTTTTAGGATTTTTTTTTTCTGCGTAGTTTCAACCCCTGAAAGTTTCTGAACAGTTTTTATTGAAATTACTAATAAACTACTGCATTCCCTGCCCTTTAAGCTTTGCTTATAAAACTTCAACACGTTCGTTAGCTTATCTCCTAACAATTATCTTTTTGAGCGTGTGGCTTATGGTGTCGTTCGTTCAATGTTTTCATGCTTATTAAAGCAAAACCGTGACAATTAGGAGAAAGTTTTCACATGCATAATTTGATCGTGAACTCGAATTGGCATGGCTGTGGGTTGAGATTACAAAAGATGATACAAAAAGTTCTTCAACTAACCTGCATGTAATGAAAGACTTTGCAACCGACATTTGCCATGGAAAATGACAGCGTTCTGCTATGACGCAACAAAACTCCGACGATTGTGAGCGGGGCTGACACTAATGAAACCAACAGGTCTGCAGCGCACAGCGCCAGCAGAAGCGGGTTCTTGACGCGTGTCGTTGATTGCGAACAGAGGGAAATAAGTAGGGTTGAGTTTCCACAAACTCCACTAAACACCACAATCCCGTAAAGGATAATTAACATCAACAGCGATAAAGAAGTGAGAAACTCGTCATTTGGATCGTCGAATGTTATGTCGCCATTCGTCGAGAGGTTCAGCGGAGAGAGTGTGGTGGTGGAGCTGACTCGGGTGATGATGGAAATTTCTCGTGTAAGGTTTTTATTCGTTGCGAGCTTTAAGAACCATTGTTTCTCATCCATTTTATTAATGCGCAGCTTAGAGAGAATTACTGGTGGCTCCTAGAAGAAAAGGAAAAGCGAAAGTGTCATTAGTGACGACTGAAGATTGGATGGTAAGTTGTGATAATGAGTGTGAACGGAGAAAAGCAGCAGTGACGTCAACTGTGGTTGAACCCTGATTTAGTGAATTTGATGTACATATGAGTATAATAAATCAATTTCAAATTTGAAATTTTCAATTAGAAGCAAAGCAGCCAGTAATCTTGTTAATAATGCAATTATGTTTCCTACAAGATACACAACAATTTTGAGATTAAACATCCGATTTTGACACTTTTTCAATAAGTTAGGTTAAAAGCTTTAGTTCGAAGCTTTGTTCAGAGTTTAAAGAAGGAAGTTCCCAGAACATCCAACATGACTAAACCACGCACATCCCCAACTTTGACTTGTGCACGTTTATACCATCAATCCAATGTGAAGTGCAATAATGTTGTTTCTATGGTTCTTCATGAGAAGCCATCTATCAAAATCAAATTTTGCCATGTTTTTATCTCAAAGTGGAACATTTTCATGAACAGCAACACTTCAAACTGTAGCTGCAACACTTCACAACGTTGCTGATGGTGATTAAAGATACATGACTCGCTTTTTCCAACCAAATGTTCAGCAGTTTAGTCGAAGCCATTTGGTAAGTGAGAAATTTGCATCGAAAGTATTCTCGATGATTGCAGAAAGCTTTCAATGCTGAAACTTTTTTTGAATGGAACGTTCCATGAAGAGGTCTCGGACCTGATTCAAAAACGGTTTTGTGAGTTGGAGTGTCGATTACAATTTTTTCTTGCTCGTTACAGTGACGCTGATGTTTTGATGTCAACAATGAAAGTTTCTCCCTTCAACAACAACAAAAAGACGGTAAATGAGGGAAATCAGGCGGAAAATTCTCGTTTTCAGCTTCAATGGCGCCACAATATTCAAAAGTTTCTTTGTTCGCCCGAAACACAGCACGAGAAATCGCTCGAAATTCCTTTAATGTGTCTGATAGGGAAATGTCATAAATGTCAGCGCGCAATCACAGTTTTATGCTAACATTCTGCTTTCTTCCACCTTTTATGTCTCTACCAGAGAGTTAGTAATGCGATTGAAACTTTTTCCCACACAACAACAATTCCACTACAGAAAACTTTCTTGTGAACGCAATCAAAGGGAAAATTGGTGACGACTCTGTTCAAAAGAAACTTAGAAAGGATGAAAATTTTCACATTGATGGTATTTTCAACGCTTGGAAGTTAGCTGATTGAAACCATTTAGGAATAGAGACAGTTAGAAAAGCTTTGAACTGAAAA
>JPYR01000001.1:357680-374713 GCA_000775305.1 Belgica antarctica
TCGTTTGCTTACCTGAATGCCACCAACACCGATGACGAACAGCAGCTGACTCATGAACAATGTTGCAAGCAAACTCAACAGTGTTGTTCCAGCCAACGACCTTAAATCACTGAACAGACTGAAAAGGAGAAAAGAAGATTTGAACATTATTTCATTTCGCCTGATGTTTGTTTCGTGAAATCGGGCGAGGAGGATGAAATGTGAACAAACGAATCGTTTCATTTTAAGGATGTTCATGTATTACGTGCCGCCTGTCACAAGGTGCGGCAACATGATTTTGACGGTTGCCATGCAAAAAAAGCTTCGGGCGGGGAAAGTTCAATTCGCATTGTCACTAATTTCGCAAAATGCGCCCTTCTGACAACGGAAGAATTTAACAACTTCTGAAGTTTTATTGACAATATTTCTGCCTTTTTCTCGTTTCTTGACACTTTCCAAGTTGCCTGGGCGTGTGTTCGGAATATTTCTCCATCGCTTCTTGTTCGTTTCATTCTATTTAAGTGCGCAAAAATTGCGTTCATGATAAATGTTGGAAAAAATGGAAAATTGTATCCAATGAAAGTTATTACGGTAGAGCCGTAGAGTCGAACACATAGCGAGACTTTCTTTCTCAGTTATTTAATATGTTTTCCATGCCATTAAACCAACCCATAATTGTGATGACGCTCGTAAAACGTAATGAAATACATAGTGCTAGGAGAAAAAGCACTCAGTGCTTAAATAATATTCATTCTCTTATGGGGGAAAATGGGGCAAATTCGATGATAAAGGCTGATAAAGGAACGAAAATTGATTTTTCTTCTTGCTGTGTACAAGTGTAATTGGCAATGGCACTGAAAATGTTCTGTTTTAGCTTTCGATTTTCAATTTCCATGGCAATTTTTCGGTCCTTGTGATAACACTGATGAAATCGGTTGCCATAACCGTTAACATCGAGAAACTTTCACCAAAATTTCGCATTTCAAGTCAAATATTCTCTTATTTTAAACAAAAGTCTAAATGGAAAAACTTTTCCCCTTTCTTTTATGAAAATTGTTTAAATGCTTTTCCAGAGAACAAAATTAAATTTGTGAAAAGAAAGAAAGAGTATTAAGCACTAAAACAATGAACTGGCTTTGTTTCGACATTGTAATGGAAATGGAAAATTTCATGCTTAAATGTTATTTACTAGCTACATATCCGAAAATTTCATGGAAATTCGTTTCGACTAAAAATAGCATTCGCTTCATTGTAAATTCATTCCACACCGAAGAGAAATTTGTTGAAATAAACGATTTTTATACGAAAACTTTCTCCCTTCGGTTTGTTGTGAGGATAAACAAAAAAGCAGAATGAAAGCAGGTTTGTGCCAGGTGTTTACCATAAATCATTCAAACGATTATGGGATTAAGGACTGGCTAAATGTGTAAGCAGCCGTATGAAGTAGATTATTAATAAAGCATACACTTTTCCCCCGCATCAGCCATCATTTATAAAATTGAGATGTGGTGAGATGAAATAACAAATGGCTTGGAAAAATTCACCCGCTCTACCACCCACTCGACGTTTAATTAATCCTCGATGCTATGTTGTGATGTATATGTTTGGATAAATGAGTGCTTAAATTTGTATTCAGAGTCGACTTCGCTTTAATCTGATTACTTTAGTTTGTTATTTAATTGCCTACCTGTACGTAATGAAAGCAAAAGCTAATCCGACTAATGAAATTGAACTTCCAAGCACAACTCCCAACGCCACGACTCCTTCTTGACTGCCCCACGTTGACCCGATTGGGTTGTAGAATGAAGTCGTCGATGATGATATGTTGAAGGACGATGGAAATCCGTGGATGTGACCAGTTGTGTACAAAGTATCCATCTACAAGGGCGACGTGATAAATTGAAGCCAATTAGATTAACGGTTAAGGATAAATCAAGTTCACGTCTGGCTACACTTTCACTGCAAGAATTTTCTTGTATGAACAATTTTAATAAAATTTTCATCGTGAAATGGATTGATTTGAGTTCAAGCACGGCCCAAAAATCGATCCTAAGCCGTTGTTTGCATCGTTTTCTTTCCCAACTCCACCAATGATGCTTCAAGATTGATTTAATCTTTTTTCATATGGAATGCAAATAAAAAAGTGCTTTAAACGGAGCTTCTACTCGAGCTGCTTCTCGAGTTGCGAGGGTGAAATAAAAGGAATTACTTGAAATTCACTTTGTTTGCTTATAAATATTTATAACATTTTCGAGCAAAAACCTTTATTTACCAAGCATAAATCAAGATTAGCTTGAAAATTTAGATTTCCAGCCAAACGCATTGGAACTGAGAACTTTAAGGCTGTCGAGAATGAATAAATTGTTGAAAATTTATTTCCAAAAATTTGAGAGTCTGACTTGCAAATTCGAATGTTTTATGCGACTATGTTAAAATTAAACTGCAGTAGAAACGTTTAGGACGAAGGAAAACGATTTAAAGATTTGATGTGTTTGAAGTTAACGATCTGTATATCAATTAAGCTGAAATTGCTCTGGATTCTGGAAGCTTTATGTCATAAATTTTGTAAGGTTTTTTTTACTGAACTGATTTGTATCTACGTTCTAGGAAAGTTTTTAGATTTAATTTTTAAATCAATAGAAAAAATTGTTCTGGGTAAGCTTTAACTTCAAAGCAGCTTCAATGTTCAAGCTTTTGATGTGCGTTCACTGAATAAACCAAATTCTGTCTTGCCTTATCAAAATCGTATGTTTAAAAAGCATCAAACTTTAATTCAATTAAATTATCTTTAACAGTATTAAATTTAATTTGAGAATCTCCTAGCTCAGTGTAGGGAAAGCTTTAGTAGCTCAGCTTTCAGAAAACTTTAACAATAAACTTTCTCGGTAAGTGAAGAAGTAAAACTGAATCAAAAGCGTTAAAGCAGAAATTCTGAGAAGCAAACACAACGGAATCATAAAGGTTTCCGTATCTGCAAAGCATTAAATGGTTATTTTGGGCTGCTTAACAACAATTAAGAAATCTCTGCAGGTTCTTCATTACATTGTTAAGCCAAAATCTGCAATTCAAATCACTTTTTCTTTTCCCTGAGAGAATATTAACTTTTCCCACGTTTAATATAAAGTTTTCTAATTTTTATTGCTGTCCTACTTTCAATCCTCAAAAATATGGTAATAAAAGGAGTTTGAAACAATGAAGAAATCTTGATAAAAGAAATGTACAAAGCTTTGTAGCAGACCCCATCAAACTCCCAAAGATTTAGGTCGACGATAACTGAACGATTGCAAAAAAGAGTTTTGCAAAAGTTTTTTTCTTCATTTCCGACGTGCCTTTTCACCTCTCAGTCAGTTAATAAAACCTTTCTCTTTCTATTCAAAGTGAAGCTTCTTGTTTCACCGCAATTAGAAGGCAATAAAAACAAGAAGAAATCAGAGAAATCCAATTTGGGCGGATTTCAATGATGTGATAAAGCTCTCGTTAATCCACTTTGAGGGCTTTTCTTTGCCTCAGGAAGTTGTAAACGAAATAAAAATTCCTTTCTGTGTCGATGAAAGACACTTTTGCATTCAAGCATAATTTTGCCAAGTTTTCTACTTCCTTCTTGAAGTTGATAGCACACAATCTGAACACTTGTATCAATCCATGTTATCCTATACATATTTTATTGGTTTTCTTTACTCTTAGAAGAAGAACTAGACAAACAACGACGTGTATCCATTTTCGGCAAATATAATCCTGCTCTATGTACACAGTTTGCTTGCTTTTTTCATGTTTACAAATTTCTGTGTTATTAGGGCTTAGACTAGCGTATGAAAATCCAAACTTCATGTAATCTCATAATGGTAAAATCAATACCAATTATGATTCACTGCTGCAAGGTACTGTTGTTGCCGATTATTCTCAGTAATCGAAGCGAAGCCAACTTACGATGAGAATCCGTTGTCAGAATGACTGTGTTTTCCTTCTTATTTAATTAATTCTAGTTAAAAACATTGACACAGACCGATATGTTTTTTATTGGAGCTAGTTACGATTTGAACTTGTCAAAATTCTTCGCCTGAGTTCTCCGCCAAACATTACAAATTATTTATTCCACTTTCTTATTATTTTCCGTTCTTGTCTGCTGGCAATCACCACAAAATAGCTTGATATGCGACAAAAAATCGATAAATATTGTAAATTGTAAGTCTACGGCTTTGATATTTCTTTTGAAAAATATTGTGAAAATCCGATCGTCTTGTTTGCAAATGAAATATCTTTTCGGTCGAAAAAGATGTTTTCCAATTTTCCTTTTATCTTCCCGGATATGTTGTTTCGGATATTTTATGTTTCCACTTCACAGATATTTTATGATAATAATTTTCTTCTCTTCAGAGAATCTAAATGTACATCTTGACGCTACGAGTTGACACGGGCGACTGTGGAAAAGGAAAACAGAGTGAATCTCATTAAAGGACGCAAAAGTTTTTCAAAAAGCTCGGTTTGACTCTCGCGAGAGTGAAAACTCGTTGCAAGAGAGTGAATTCCACGTGGATTCATGCTTTTTATCGCACTTAAGTTAAATATTTCTAATGAATCTTTCCAACATTCACTTTAAGCTTAAAATTCTTCAATGTTTGTGTTAATTAAGACATAAAAAGCTTTTAACATCAAACCGAAATCACAAGCATTTTTATGATTCCAGCAATCCTGAGCGTGAAACAAAAATAGCTTCAGGGCTAGTCGTGAAGCCGTAAAATGCTACAGGATTTCTAACGTTGGCTGAGCAAATAAACATTCACAGCTGAAAAGAAATTCAGCCGCTTTCGATGAAAAAAAGCCATTCAAAGTCTGGATTATGTGATTTTTATTTTAATGGGTAGATTAATTGAGTCGGAGTGAACTGAAGGGATTAAATCTATCAGGATGATGTAGCATTAAAAAAGTCGCTGAAAGCTTCCGTCTGTGTTGGAGAAAAGTCATTAAAACCTTCCGTCGTAAAATATAAGTTGAGAACACATAAATTAAAGCGAGTCTAAGCAATAAATTTCAATTCAAGATGTGTGCCATGCGATATGAAAAGCAAATTGGAAAAATGGGCAGAAAAAATGAGAAAAAGTCACAGTGGCAACGAACATTAGCGACAGCTCAATAAAGGTCAAAGCGGCAGGGTTATTTATCGTCCCTTTTTTGTTTGCCAACTTCTCTCGGGTCAAGTTGAGAAGCGTTGGAAGAAATTAAAAGTTAATTAGGAACAGGAAAGGCCTAATTGTGTCGTTTGTTGACAGTTGTGCCTTGAATTTAGAATTTTCCATTAACAAAGCGATTTTCGCTGCAGCGGAGAATGAAAATCAGTCAAGCATAGCTTGCGAAAACAAAATCGATTGAAGCTCGATCCAACCCTAGTTGCAAGATGGCTATAAACCGTCAATAAATGTCAAGCCATTTATTGACTATGTAAATACAATTATTCGCCATTTGTGCTGTAATTGGCCAGCTATGACACGGCTTTGTTTTAACAAAGTTTTGCCATCGATGTCAACAGTATGGCGAATATTTGGAAGATCAAAAAAATTGTCATGATGGAACACAAAAGTAACAAAGATGCAAAGCCTGATGGCCTCTAAAAGGAGCATTATGCAAAAACTTTGTGCATTGACTGGAACAAAAATGGCAAATCTCATGAAAAAAGTTTTTCTTTTTATTTAAACTCTTTTTTACCCCTTAGTTGTTTGAAGCGGTTTTTCATTTCATTTGTTGTTTTCATTCAAACATTTAAAAATTTATCTCCAATTTGAAAGTACAAGCCTCCAAATGAGATAAGACTTAACATTAAAAGGCTTCAGAGTTGTTCTTGGCTGGACTACATACTTTCCATTCCGAAGAACGTTTTGAAGTTTGTAATTTGCACTGACACGTCTCTAGATAAACATGACTTACATATGACCGACATTTGGCTTGAAAAAATGCTTTCCTTTGTAGAGCCGTGGAATGTCGAAATAAGTTTAATTACAAAGTTTTGCCAACGATTGAAAAGTCACAAAAATGGTGCAATGAAAGCTTTGACATGTTTGTTCCATTTTCGAAACTTGAAAAGTCAACATAAGGCTTGAAAAAGTATTGACAATGTTACACCATTTTGAAGACATCATGTCAACTTGTGGCTGCTATATGGAAAACATTAATTCTACTGTTTTGTTCCATTTGTCGCCATGAAGTCAAATGTTGACCTGCACGTCAACAATTGACTTCAATGTTGCTAGGAAAGCGACTTTGATGTAGGAAGCGATTTTTATTATAAATTTATTCGATATGTTTGTTTACTGTTCACAGGTCATCAATTTTCTTAAAATGCACAAGCTCTCCAAGCTCGGATTTCATTTTGATTACTTCTGCAAACTTCCATTCTAAAACAATAACAGAAATTGTTGCACAAAGTGCTTTACCAGGTGCAGCTGTTTGCACAAAAAACTTCTTCGACGCCATATGAGCTTAAAAGCATTTTCCCAAAGCTCGAGAAACTTCTTCCTCACTGCAAGCGAAATTGTTTTGATTTTACATTTTAATTCTTTTTACTTGCCACGGAAGGTCTACCTGACGAGGATATTTAAGGTTTCTGATGAGCTCAAAATAATGAAATTTTCACGTGGAAATTTACAATTCTGATGAGTTTCTTCCCAAGCAGTCTTTTGTTCACATCGTAAAAAATGTGAAAGATTTTTCACTTCTTACTGGTACGTAGCTCTGTGTAAAAATGAAAATTTCTACGTCGAGGTATAATCTACTGTTCACCGTTTTGTTATTCCATTTCGACGCCAGGCTTATATTTAATTTCATATTTTCTTCCAATTTACATTGCGTAAAAATGGCACCCTCGGCGAGACCGTCTCGTTGTCCCATAATTAAAGCACGGGAAACAAGTAAATATTCATGAAAAGTTCGTTGGCGTCGGATAATGGCCAAGAACAATGAATTCTAAACGAATTTTGTTACGATTGGTGTAAATTTAGGCAAATTAGAAATTTCCTAGCGCTGCTTTGATGTACAATTGACGGTAAATTATTCCACGATTTAAACAACGAGATTGCAAGTTAAACACAGCTAACCACTCATTAATTTTGCATCAGCCTTGATGCGACAGGATGTAGCGACGAAGGAAACACAAAATAACTCTTGCTGGCTCTAATTTCACCTCATTAAATAATTGAAATCGGCCGTAACTTTCATGTCCACCCACTCACTTGCAACCGGTGAACCTTCTCTTGAATTATTTCGTCGGGGTGAAAGCTTTTTTATAATAAAGCGAAGGAAAACTTTGCGGTGGCTGCTACGTGACATTACATTTGAGAAGAAAAGGGATGAAGAACAAAAAATATTTCATGAAAAAAACATGAAGATTCAATCTTTGAGTGGAGGGTCAATTGCGCTGAGAGTGACAGTAATCGATGGAGGTAAAATTCGATCGGAAATTGAAGCGTTTGAGCCGATTTTCCCAGATTATTTTAGCTGGTAAAAGTTTTCATCCAATGAGAAACATTTTAATGTCGCAAAGTGCTTGAAACTTGGGCTTCAAAATTCAAACTCTTGACGTCTTTCAAATCCCTTTCCATCAGCTCTAAATCGTTGCGGAACTCGACATCCGTGACCTTTGTTTTGTGCTTTTCCTTCGTTCATTCGAGAAAGTGTTTAATTTCAGGAACATACCGCAATTTACGTTCGTAAATGGATGAAAGACAAATGTTCGTTTCCAGTTTGCGTTCTTCCACTTCAATGGCTTCCATTTAAATTCAACTCGTGTTGTGTTCTTCTCATTTAATGCTCGTTGAGCCTTATCCGTATTAAAGCCTGAATTTATTATAGCGAGATGGGAAAGAAGCAATTAGAGAGTCTTAAAACTGCGTCACATTTTAATTTATCTTCAGCTTTCGACGTTTATTAAAAAATCAATTTATGCGTTGAGATTGCTTCGCTTTTGTGTCTGGCGTTTCAAATTAAATTTCCAGGAAGTTAGATGAAATAATGGAATAACGATGAGACTTGTATCATCTTGGGGAGAGAAAGAAAATTCCAATTTAATAAAAATATGTTTATACTGGAGCTATCGGATTTTGCCAATAAGAAAAATTATACTTCATCGATATTAAATTCCCTGATTGGAATGCAGCATTGACTTGTAAGACCTGAAGGGAAAATAGCTTGCGGAACATTATCCACCCTCGTGGGTTGAAAGCAAAGTGGCAAGAAATCAATTCGCAGTCTTGACAATTTGCGATTTATGAGGTTGACTCAAGTAAATCCCTTAAGAACGGAAGAAAGATTGAACTCGAGACTTTTATTCCAGTTCCGGGAATACCAACGATGCAGATTCCAACTTTTTTATTGAGATTACGACACTTTGTGGCGTCAATGAAGATTCCACGAACTGTTTTTTGAAAGATACGATTAAAACATGCAAAGTGAAACGAGCTTTTCTAAGAATCTGTCATTCAATAAATGTAAACACTGACAAGTTAGCGACTACATGGCACATGCTGTTGAATGCAGTAACATTAAAGATCAAAATGATGTTGAACTGAATGTTCCAAACGCCATTGAGCGTTTATCTCAATCCACAATTGCAAAAATCAATCCAACAAATCACTCCCGAAGGCAATAAAGGTTGAATTTAATTCAATTTTCCACCAATTTCAAGAGTGAAACATGTGAAAGCGATTCGAATTTAAGTGAATTTACTTGTTGATTTGTCAACTCCACATTGCTTGTGGCTGTGGATTTGCTGTGGATTAACCAAAGAAACATCTTGATTCAATTCAACTAGGTTTCATGGCCTGTGCACATCACATGATAAACAATTTTTTAGTTTCAGTTTAAATCTAATTCAAAATTAAAGTTTTTCTTACCAAGCTTTCACTCTAAGACATTCAAATGCCGGCTTATATTTCCCACACCCAAGGCAAGAGTATCATCGGCTTTGCTACGATATCCGGCTTTCCGGTAAACAATTCATCACAGAAACTTTTCGGGGGAGAAACTCTCTTATCGCACTTTTCTATTTCAGTCATCGCTGTCGACGCAAATCGAGTGAAGCGCCTTAGAAAACTTTTTCAATGCGGAAAATGAAAAGTTTTGATTAAAACAAGAAACGAAACGAAATGATTTTCCCATTTATTCTCCACTGTTGTTTGAAGCACAAGCACACGATTTGAGAAATAAAGAAGAAACTTTTTCAATGTTTAAATGCTCGGAAATTTTGAGTGAGGAGAAAAATTTATTAAATTCTTCTCGACATGAATAAATGAAGGAATAATAAATAATCCGATGGAATTTTTCTCCATAAATCAAAGAAACTTTCTGCTACCTTCTCAGCACTCAGCAGAGATTATAGCCACCCGAAAAAAAGGAAAAAACACTTTCCATTGTGCTGTTCCGTTGAAAAATTAAAGTATCAAGCTTAGGCTGGGTGTAATGACGTCACGAAATAAGCTACTGAAGCTTAAGTGATAGGTTTTAAGGCTTAAATTAAAGAGTCACATGACTTTGCATGACAAAGCTTTCGAATCAATTTGGCTAAGCCTTCGCGTTCCCAAACAACCAAACCACCCCCAGACGATGAAATGTGGAAAATTATTATCTCTTACGAATTGTTTTTTTTTATTGCAAAAATAATGAGCTGGAAAATTATGCGAGATAAGAGTGAACAAGGATGAAAACCTGTGAAATGATGATTTATACTTTTGCGGGGGATTTTACATGCCAGCTGTGCTTTGATTTCTTCATCGCAGATTTCTGCTTGCTTTTATTACACTTCATGACGACAACAATGGAAATTGCGGGAATAAATCATCGCCCACGATGTAAAATATAATAAACAAGCGCCTCGAAATGAAGATGTATAGTAAAGCACTCTCCAGAAGCATTGCCATGCCTCGGATTGTCATTTAAGATGCGAAACTGGGAACGGTTCTAAAGTGAACAACGTTGGTTCCAGTGGAGCAAGTAGACGGGAAACACAATTAAGGGTTTACAGCTCCAAGGAGTTGTGAAATGGATTTTTCTTTCCTAAATGCTTGTAGCTGTTCGGGGTCGTTCAAAACAAGTGTAACAATCCTTTCCTTTTTAAAAATTTAAAGACTTTTCAACAGTTTCACGTCCACAATGACATCACAAGCAAACAAAGCCAATGAAAAAAATTCCTAGACGTCGAAAATGTCTTTTAATTTTCCACAAACTCACGTTTAATTTATTTTATTTCATGAACTACGTTCGAAAATGTCTTTGAAAGCGTCCCTGCCACAACATCCACAAAGTTTTCCCCAAAAAAGGAAGTTGAGGGCAAAATAAAATACAAAAAATCTGCTTGAAAGAAATCTCGTTACATGAAAATTTAAAACGGTTGTCTCGGGATCGTACAAATAGATACAAATTGATGTGCCACACGCCCCATTCGCAGTAGAAAAATGATTCTCGTTTGGAAAATTAACTCGACGTAATTCTCAAGCAAATTACGGGCTTACTTGTTCGCTGTTTGATTAAGACGCGATCTTTTTGTCTTCGAGACAGGCTTTACAGATAATCCATCCATTACTTCCCGGATTTTTTTTGTTCCCTCCTCGACGGCATCAAATCCCCGCCCGCTCTGTGTAAAACGAGATTAAATTCGATCACATTTTTTACAAGTGCAACTTACTCGACGAACATGACTCGCAATGTTGTGTTTTCAGTCGTCAATTTTCATTTTATGCCTCGCTCACGACAATTTGTTATGTCACTTGAATGGAATTACACGTGTTTACGGTGGAATTGTGAGAAAGGATCGATGATGTAATCTTTCGTGAAGAATAAAATGGTTTGAATGCGAACATTTAATTTCTGACGTTTCTACCGGTGACGGCAGTGGTTCGAAGGTATCAATTCCGCCGAACACGCGAATTTGTCGTGATTCGTTGAATTTGATTATCGAAGGAGAAACTCATGACGCAACCAAATCGGCTTCAGCGTTATTCGAGCGGGAAAGTATTCCTCGCGAGACCGATTTCAATACTTTGCTGTGCCAACCAAAAATATGCTTCCATCTTCAATCTTCATAATCGAATTTATCTTTGTGACAATTCGTTGAAAAATCAAAAAGCAGATATCGATACCAAAGCCTGTCTAGAAGCTTCCCTCTCTGAGAGTAAATTTCCATCTCTTTTTGACAATAAAAAGCTTTGCTGAAAGCTTCACCAAGCTTTGCCTAATTGCTCATTTTTCTTTTGACGTCACGCAATGAACAACAAACAACGACGCTTCAAATTAATCGCGAGGTTGTTCGGTTTAATTTTATTCACACTTTGACATTTACCTTCAAATGCTTGTTTTCTGTTCGTTCGTCGGTTCGCTTGTGTAGATAAGGTTTCGAACTGACGTAGGTTGGAAATGAAACGGCAACATTGGAAAGACCTTCTGCTAACCCCGCCAACGTCTTACTCGTTCCAAAACCAATTTCCAACTGGCTAAGTCTTTGCGACATGTTCAAGTTACTTTCTCGCCGTCCTTCTAAGACACCGGCCTTCTACGAAGACTTTTAATCCAAGTCTTTCTTAGCAACATTCCATCGAGTTTCTTTCATGTCTCGAGATTTTTCGTATCTTGCCTAAATTTACGGCTCTCGGTCGTTACATTCTCATACAGTGCAGCATAAAAGAAGGAAAAGGGGAACGAAATGTTCGAGAGAATGAAAAAATGTATTATGTGCTTGCACGTTTCATTGCTGGGAACCTAAATCTCTCATTACGCTACATTGAAGAGCAGACATTAGATATCAGAAATCTTCGTCGTTGCACGACTCAAGAACGAAATGTGCTCACACAGTCAAACACAATACGAACATGAAGAATTATTAATTCTTAATGTAACTTTTCCCTTCTATGCAAATCATCTCATTCCAAGTTTTCCGTTCGCCGAAATCAAAGCTCGAGTCAATGTCGCAAACGTGCTGTTTGCGTTTGCTGGAGTTTAGAACTGGTGGATGAATGCGCAATTACGAGATGTTTTAGACGAAGTTTAAGGAATTTTTAAACGGCACTAAAATTCCACTCCATGTTTGCATACCGCACCCATAAATGCGCCATTTCGCGGAATTTGTTCTTTCACGAGTAAATGCTTTGTTATTTTTATTGCTTTTGTAAGCCCCTTTAATTTTATCATCGTGCTTCTCGAGCTCGCTCAGCTCCACGTGGAGTGTTGTGGATGTACGTACCCAAACAATCGTTCGATGGTGATTCAATTTTCCGCATTTTCAGACCAACAGTTTGCTTTCTTCTCCCTTTACACCCATGAATGTACATTCATTCGAGTGCTTTCTTTGAAGTGGGCGAACGTTTTATTTCGTTTCTTTCCATTTTCCGATCTAATAGTTTGCAATTGTGCATGCTACGGAGTTATGAAGCACTTCGCATGTTGTGCTGTGCTGGTTGTTTGTAAAGCTGTTCATGTCTGTTGTCGTTTACGGTCGCTCATTGCATTGCTGAAGGGCTGTGTGCAGTGCTTATCTTATCAAACATCTTTATCTTATCGAAATTCCGCTTGAGATAAGACACAATTGCCGTCTTCTTCACCGGCTGGTTCTCAGTATAACGCGTGCTTCGGTCGAATAAACTGCAAAATGCTGAAAATTTTCTTCATATTCTGCGTTCTCGGGCTGTGCAGTGCCCGGCTGGCGAGTGATTTAAGAGTCCGCGTCGAAGACGGTCGACTCATGGGACGATACATGACCAGCGAAAGTGGCAACACGATTCGTGCTTTCATGGGTATTCCGTATGCGGAACCGCCCGTTGGAAAACTCAGATTTAGAGAACCGCAAAAGGTCAAGCTCTGGCAAGGCGTCCTATTAGCACATAAGGAGCCACCCAAGTGTACACAGTTTGATCCCTTTTCTCGGTCGACGACTGTGGAAGGTCAAGAAGACTGCTTGTACTTGAACGTGTATGCACCGCAGGTTGTTTAAAGCACCTTTGAACATGTTTAAGAGAAACTTTCTTATCGCACATGTGAACTTTAAGGTGGGAAATCGAACTGATAAGCTGCCGGTGCTTGTGTGGATACATGGAGGCGGTTGGATTACAGGTCACGGCGGCATCTCTGCTTACGGGCCGGATTACTTTCTCGAGCACGAAGTGCTCCTTGTTACCGGAAATTATCGCTTAGGGCCGCTCGGATTTCTCTCCACCGAAGATAAAGAGTGTTCAGGAAATTTCGGATTAAAAGATCAAGCGATGATGCTGAAATGGGTTCGAATGAACATCGACAAGTTTGGAGGCGATTCGAGCTCTGTAACAATACTCGGTAATTCGGCAGGTAGGAAAATGTTTACCGACGACACGAGAAAGCAAACGAACGAGTTTATTTTTAGGCTCAGCCTCGGTCAACTACCACATGATATCACCAATGTCGAAGGGACTGTTTGACAAAGCAATTTCACAATCTGGAACTTTAATGAACCCTTGGTAAGAAAAGGTTGCTTGAAGCTGCCGCGTGCAACGTCTTGGGACTGTTTAAAGTTTCGTTATTGACGGTTGTGATGAAGACATTGACAAGAAACTTGTAACTCAAACAACCTCTCACTACACTTCTTGTGTGGGTTCGCAAGAAAATTTATTGCAAAAAGCGTCTTTGTCATTAGAAGCAACAAGTTCATGTCTGCTAAGTGGATTAAGTTGTCACAAAAAAAACTTCAAATGTCTCTAACAAATCACTTATAAGCATGCCAAGCTATAGAAATGCTTTCTATTTTTACTTTTTCGTCCTACATGCTATTATCATGTCGCTGTTCGAACAGTTGACGTGAACTTTCTGACTATTATTGAACTGTTCGTTTCACCAGAAACTTGCGGGGGTGGAAAATTGCCCTGAATTTATTAATTTTTCATTATCAACAAGTTTAGAAATGCAATTTATTTCATGGTTGAACTCGGTTGAACGTTAGCCACATGTCCATCACGCAACGTGTAAGCTGGAAACTATTTTCTTGACATTAATAACAACCACAATTTGCTTCACCACACGTGCACTACATAAGTTGTCACTACATCTACTGAAAATCTCTCAAAACGCCAATCCATTCCAGGTCAGACGTTCCTAGACCTGGTTTAGCTAAAATGCGTGCTATTAGGCTGACGCAAAAGATGGATTGCCCAATTACGAACACAAACTATAAAGAAATGATTGAGTGTCTGCGAAAGGTCGACGCCAAGAAGATAACTCGGGCTGTCAGTGAATTTTTTGTAAGTTCGGAGATGATAAACAGATTAGAATTTCATTGTTTTTGTTGAAGGAGTGGGACAATGATCCGGTCACTCCGTTCCCGCCGGTGTTGGAGAACTTCTTAGATGCCGAAGAAGAAGCATTCATGCCGCACTTTCGCTACAGCAAGCATTCCTTCGACATTCCTTGGCTCGTTGGCATGACAAGTGAAGAAGGGCTGTTGAAAACTTCAGGTAAACTTTGCCCGAGCCTTTCAATTGAAAAAGTTTTTCGGTAAACAAATTTTTCTCGACTCTCACTAACAGCTTTCTTCAATAACAAAAAGTTGATGGATGATATGATAAAGAATTGGGATCGCTTATTGCCAATCACCTTCTACTATGATCATCTTTATGCCGAAGAGCAGAAGCAAATATCTCAAGCCCTAAACGAATTCTACTTCAACAATGAACAACCGAACCTAGACGAACATCGAGATAACTTGACAAATGTGAGAAGTTTTGCTGCCTCAAAGGCAATTTGCATAAAGAAAAAACTTTGCTTTCAGCTGTGGAGTGATGGATATTTCATCGGGATACTTGAGAACATTGAATTTAGATTACGAAACAACCTTCGAGATCAAACTTACTTTTATCTCTTCTCGCACAAGGGCTCTGCCAGCTTCTCCGAGCTTCTCGGAGGTGGTTCAGAGACGTTTTATGGAACTTGTCATGAAGACGAGCTGCTCTACCTCTTCCCACTTCACAAAACGGTTCCGGCTTTCTTCAAAAGCATACCGTCCAAGGAAGACAAAGAACTGACAAGATTAATGACCACTTTGTGGGTGAACTTCGCTGAAACGTCGTGAGTTGGAAGCTTTTGATGTTTTCACATTATTTCAGTTGTGTTAACTCGTTCACAATTGGAAAAATAAATTTGTTCTAGAACGCCAACGCCTGAATGGTCGACGCAATCAGAATTCCCCCTTTGGACTCCAGCTCGAAAGGTTCCCTTTGATTACATGGTGATTGGCAACCAGAATGGTAATTCAGACAAACTTTTGTCAATGGAGAATGATTTGCTGCCCGAAAGACTGACGTTCTGGCAGGAATTGAGAAAAGCGTCGGGGAAGTGGAGACTCGCTAGTTTCGTGAATGATCAAAAGGATGAAATGGATGACGGAAAAGATGAATTGTGAAAGATTCAAAATTCAAAGAAATTTAAATAATTTTTCGTGAAGTTTTAAGCTTTTCAAAACATTTTAAGCTTATTGAAGACTTTCTCAAGCTATTCCAAGTAATTTTAAGTCAAAAGCTTTACAACTCCAAGGTTTGTAATATTTCTTTTAATGAAACTCTATATTAAACAATTCTAAGTAATTAAAACACTAAAGTTCAAGTTTAATTATCATCATTTTTATGAAATTCATGAGAATTGATAAGAAATCTGAATGGCATTGAAAGTCGTTTATTAAACTTTAACGGTTTTTCAGATTTAAAATTTGTTCGAAGGGAAACCGAAGTTTCATTTTGTACGGGCATTGGATTCCGACAAAACATTTAGTAAACGACACAGATGACAATTCTACAATGTTTACATATTTAAAATGTTCACGTGTTTCAACTTATAACGGTGTCAATCCAGCACCACGTGGTCGTAAAAAGTCGTTATTTGTGAGAAAATGACAGAAAATACCATCGACGTATCGTAATTACAGTCTAATAGAAATGACTTTTATTTGTCTATTCAAGAACTTACTACACTTTAAGTATAGCGGTTCATGGTCTATTAGACAAGTATTCGACACGCCCGTACCCTGATTTTGTATTTTCTATTTCAATAAAGCAGTGAAAGTTTCGAAAAAATATTCAGTGGATTAGTCACACCTGCCGTCACCGATAATGTTAAATTCCGCAGCTATCCCTCGTTGCTTATGACATTGACCAGAAGTGCAGCATAATCTCGCAGTGTAAATCGTTCGCATCAAAGTTTTCTGATTACTCAACAGGATTGAGTGTAGACAAGAGTAAACAAATAGTCAGATTCAATATCAGAGGCATCGCGAAGGTCGAAGGCGGAAACCTTCAGTGTCACGAGATTGCCGCTGGAACATGACGTTCGCGCAGCAGCCGGAGTCTTTTACCTGATTTTCACGAGTCATTGAACTGACAAGTATCAAAACAATACAAAAACGCAAGAAGAAGACGAAATTTTCACGAAGAAAACTCATGGCAGTGAAATCATCACACGGACTACACTAGAGGAACCAAACTTTAATCATATTCAAAATGGATCCGCCCTTCTTAAAGACCATCGAGTGGGAGATGATGAACAAGCAGGTTTGTTTGTTGATTCGATTAATTTTCCATTTTTTAATTAATTAAACTCGGTAAACAATTACTTTGGTTTTAGAAATTCTTCCCGCTTTCGATGTTATCTTCGTTTTCCGTTCGCTGCGCACTTTTTCCACTGACTGTCATCAAGACACAACTTCAAGTACAATTTAAGAGGGACGTTTACAAAGGATTGATTGATTGTGGGTGCAAAATATATCAGGCCGAGGGCGTTCGCGGACTTTACCGCGGATTTTGGATCTCGTCCTTCCAGATCGTGTCCGGCGTGTTCTACATCAGCACATATGAAGGCGTGCGACACATGCTCACGCAACGAGGTGCCGGCGACAAAGTGAAAGCCGTTCTGGCTGGAGGCGCAGCAAGTTTAGTTGGACAAACGATTATCGTGCCGTTCGACGTCATTTCTCAGCACATAATGGTGCTCGGCATGAACGCTCACGGCCAGAAAATAAATCCACTCGGAATCAACACTGCCGGCACCAAGTCCGAGCTCGCTTTGAG
>JPYR01000001.1:402762-421395 GCA_000775305.1 Belgica antarctica
TTCGAGAACGTTTGTGAGCTGTAAATATTGTTCATTTCATTGAAATAAAGCATTAATTTGATTTTTATTCACGCACCAACAAATCTACTGAAAAAAAAAAACTGAAAACAAGAAAAAAACTCGTGCTTTTAAAAATTGGACAGACCGCTTGCGAGTTTAGCAGAAAAGTGGGCCGGGGTGGAGTAAGCGGTACAGCAATTACTAGTAATTGAAAATTCTAAGTGAAGTATCGCTCGCTCCGCTCGCTCGATTTCATCTTCTTAATGGGGTCCAATGAATGACAAAGTCTCCAATTGAAATAGTATAGCCCTCCTCGACCCCCTCTTGCTTCTCCCCTCCACGCTACCGCGCTCCACGGAGCAGCAGGGGGCTCTTCGTCGCGTAAATTACTAGTAATTTCCTATTAATTACTAATAATTATTAGTAATTATTGTACCGCTTACTCCACCTTAGCCGAAAAGCGCATTAGTGTTATTGTTGAAGTGAAAAGAAGTTCATGTTTTCACACTAGTGTTAGAAGGCACTTTATTGGTAATATATGAAGTGCAAACCTAGATGACGCACAGCTTTATAAAGTCAAGTTTTCTGAAGAAGTCCATCTAGGTATAATTCATGATTAGCAGATCGCAGGTGGCGCTGAACGCACTGAAAAGTCGCTGTCTATTGACTAGCATACGAAATTGCTGTCCACACAGTAGTGACTGACTCTACACAACTTAGATTTCAATCTGAAATTTTACACGGTGGATATAAAAAGCCATATCAATAAATCAAGCAATAGACTGTATTCCGGTAGGCTTAAAATTTCATCAAATGTCTGAAAAAGTCATTTCGTTCACTTCTTGAGAAAAATAATAACATTCAAAACGTAGCCTTGACGTCTGAACACGCATTGATGTTGATGTACATCGTAGCTCGATTTTTTTGCGTTAACTCTATTCTGTACAATCCGTACAAGATCGGTGGTTTCTAGTTGTTATCGTCGAGAGTAACATTTCGGTATTGAAGTCGTTCCTTCAATTATTTTTAATTTAAAATCGTTCAACTTCCAAAACATGACCTCACATCTGGGCTTGGGGGATACAAGGGGATGGGCCCATATGGGCACATATAGGAGGATAGGGGCACATAAAGGCCCATAATGGGGACCAGAAATGTGACCAGATGGTCCCAAAAAGGGCTGTTTTTTTTACAAATCAGTAAAATATGCGCACATTTGGGATCCATTACGGCCAATAGGGCCCATTACGGCCCATTTCGGCTCATATGGGACTATAATTTAAATTATTTGAAAATACTTTGGGCAATATTTTGACTAAACTTGCTGAACTAGAGATGATCATCCAAGTTTTTTACACATTATATAGTTCACTCAAGTTAAAACGATTAGCACAGTTTACGATTCTCGAGATTTACGAGATCAACACATTCTGTAATTGTGTGGTGAAAATGAGTTTATACACAATCTGCACTGATTAATTAAGTAATTAACGAACTTCATTTTTATTTCAGATAATTTTATTTTCTTCATGTTTTTTCTAAAATAAACGTTTGGCGATAATAATTTTCTTCGAGATTCGAGATATTAATAATAATTTTCGTTGTTTGATAAATACTTGAGTCATCACAGGAGAATCAGGAGACCGTCGCTAGTGCTGAAGGTTTCAGCTGACGCTTTCGTCTCTTCAGTCGCTCGCATTTGCTGCAACAGTTGCTGCCGATGCATTTTTCGTGGAAACACGATCCGCAGTAGCCGCATCGTTTGATCTTGTCTTGCCACGGGAAAATCACGTCGCGTTTCTTCGGGCACAACTCGCACAGGAAGCCTCGAGCCATGCACAGCTCGCACTTGTTCTTAAATATGTGTTCTTCGAGCCGAACGATGATTTCTTGAATTCGTTCGCTGAAAATACTGTTCTTTGTGTCAACAAAGTCATTCATGCTCCAGATATCCACGTCATCCGTCCAATGGCTTGGAATCTCCTTGCAGTAGCCTTGTTCCTTCTCAGCGAACCGGCACTGCTCGATAAACTCATGAATGTACTTCAACTGCAGTCGTGATTCACGTGCGCGCTTCAACGGCTTTGCCTTGTCGTACAGCTGCGGATTCAGATCGCCAACATGAAACAGCGGAAGATTCCAAATCTCATCCAGCCATTTGTAAGAGAAATTGCTGACCGCATACAGTGAGAAGTCCCATTTTTCGAGAACTCTCGCGGGAATTGTGCTGATTTGGTTTTTATGGCACGCGGAGCAGAAATATTTCCCTAGGTAGTCGCAGTAGCGGAAGGTGTGGATGTACTGAGACTGGACCTTCATTCCGCAACCGGCACAACGGTTTAACTGGTTAAGGCACTGACGGCGGCGATCGGGCGTTGGATGAACGGTGAAGATGATTTGTTGCCGCGGTGGCGCCCAGTCTTTTGATCCTCTGATGAACGTGTTTAAATGGAATGGCTCGTCGGGGTTGATCGGGAAGCTGAACGAGTCTGAAAAGGGCAGTAACTCTTGCGGAGCTTGAGATTCGTTGACAAGCCACATGAGATTCCTGGGATTTGGCAGCCGTTGGTTCTTGAACCTTGACATCAGCAGCATTGCGATGCTCTCAGCCGAATGCGGATCGTCGGGCACGTTCCATTCCATTTGCGGCATGTTTTCGTTCACGTCATCGGAGCTTGTCGAGTTCGTTCGCTTGTCGGTAGACGTTTCATCGTTGGATAAACTCGAATCACTGTCTTCGTCGACTGATCCAACGAAAAACTTTGAGCCGTGCTGTTGCAACTGCTGCGGTGGCTTTGGTGGCGGTGGAAAGTGCCGGCGCGGACTGCTCAACTGACTCAGATCTTCTTTGATTCGAACGTCTTTTGGAATTTTGTATTTCGAGTTGAGAATTTTATTCCACTTTAGCTGCTGCGACGTAGCGATGATGGCTTCAGAGAGATGAAAGTGCGCGTTTTCCCGATCCAACGCGACCTTTGTTCGAGAGCTGCTGTTGATTGTCTGCAGGAAATAATTGAGATTCTGTCGACTCGATTTACGTTTCTTCGAAGTTTCTTCGAGCGACTTCACGATCGGAGACGTTGATTGACTAATTTTGGCACCAGAGACGGCGATGACATCAAAGAATAAGTCGGACGGGCTTGTGCTCATGTTAGGCGAGGATTTCAAAGACACTTTGCTGGCTTCGGTCGGCTGATTGAGAAAGCTGAACACAGAGAGTTTCTTCATGGTGACTTTTGGGCGAGACGACGTCGGACTTTTCTTGTAATCTGGTGAATACCGGTAGTCGGTGTGAATTTTAATGTCGTCCACTTTCAGTACATGGACAGGCACAGTGGAGTTTGAGCTACTGACAGCTTTGAGGGTTGATGCAGAGTTCTTGTAATCAAAAAAAGGAACATCTTCAGTCAACACAGCCTCGGTGGCTGCTTCAACTTCCACCTCGTCCCTCTTGAACGAGACCTTCTTCAGAATGCCGACGGCGGGGGGTTCGCTTATGCTAATTGTCTTGCTGCGCGGTCGTTGCGACGAGAAAGTCTCGTGATGTAAGCACGGCAGACTGTTCCACTTTCGGTGTCGCGAATCTTCCTCTTTATCGCTTGTGTAATCGAACGTCCTTGACATTTTCTTTGTGTCAGACAAGATTGATTTGCGCGACGACTGATTTGAAGGCGAAAATGTCATGAGCGGGTGTGAACTAGATCGACGATGACCCGGTCGTCTGACGATGCTTTTCTCAGTCAGGGACGGGTCGATGGACTTCAGCCGACTCAGCTGTTTTGTCTCGACTGATAAGATGCACGTCATCAGCGCGTTTTGGAAGGCTTCGTTGCGGATGAATGCCGATGACTCGTAACAGTTCTTGATGTGTTCGGTGTCGGAGAAAAGGAATGACAGCAGATTAGTCAGCTTCCCTCGCTGTATCTCCTCGATAAGCCATCGGTTGAAGCTTTTCCATTGACCTTCACTTGATTTCTCGTTGAGAAAGTCTAGAACGCCAAACACTCGACGAATATTTGGATTGCCCTAAAAAGCGAGACGAGCATCATTAGATTAGAGTCAACAAATTTGGGGCACGCTGGTTGATTAGGACGGAAATCTCCGCAGCGCGAACAAAATCTCCCGACCTATAAGAAAATTTACTGCGCTGCACTTCTGACTCATCGAACTGCGTGGCAGAGCGATGAAGGCCAGATGAAGGCGAATTCGGTTTGCTTACATGTTTGTCGAGCACCAAACCATGGAAGAAAACTCGTCTCAAGGTCTCTGATAAGGCTTGAATGTCTTTATTCGTGATAAAGCTCGACGAATTCTGGATCAGCTGCTGCAGCAGTCGTTGGCCGCTATTTCCGCGGTCTTTCACCGGATCCGCACTCGCGAGAACTTTTCTTTTCGGTTCCATTGTTTGATGATTTAAATAAACTGCGTGAACATACGATTTCATTCAATTTTATTATCGCATTTCTCTGTTGTTTTGAATGCTAGTATTCGTGGATAGTACGCAGGCTGGGCTTGCTTGCAGTTCCTCTGTTCAGTTCCAATGTCGCAGATAGCGCGTTTGTATCCGCACTGCCCAGCTCGCTCTGTGGAAATTGTAAGACGTCGGTACAAGCAAAACATTTTCTTGCTTCTAAACTGTCGTGAATTTCGCGTGAAACTAAGTCAAACAATTCCATATTGTTGTAAAAATCAAGCAGAAGTAAGTGATAGCCGCCACGAAGTTGTCGAAATCAAAGCCAAAGTCGCGGACTGGGCGTATTTGGAGAAAACCTTTGTGCTTCCAAGAGTAATTAATCAATTAATGCATGTTGAAGTAGAATTCAAGGCTGGATTGTTGTCTTGAGAGAGTCTCGAGTGAGTCATCGAGACCGAAGTGTGTTGTTAGCGATCCCAGAAAGTGTTTAATCACTCGCGAGTCGTTCTCGCGGCTCTAATTTGTGAAAATACATGAATGATTCATCGTGTTGGCTTGCCTTATCACATAAAGTGGCAGCAGAGAGTCGCGGAAAGCCATTGGCAAAGTTCAATATCCTGTGGAAACGGAACCGCGACTCATCATTCTCATTAGTGTCGTCACCAAAATCATCCTCGTGACTGCGCGATTTCGGTCAAACAGGAAGTTTCTCTAAGTCAAAACAGAAATGAATCGAAAAAAGACTCCAAAATTGTGTAATGCAATCGAGGCAGTAAATTTCGCGGCCGTAAAACGAAGAAGAAAACATTTGTTGTGATTCCCATAAAAGAAACTCACATGATGCAACCGACGCGGCAGTGCTTGTGGCTCATTAGGCAGTTCAATCCGAGGAGATTTGTACGCAATTGCCGTTCAATCGATCGTTCCGGCGTTTCACGGCCTCCCTCAATTCGAGAGAAACTCTTGCAATCATGCACTCGAGTGTCGCAGCCTTTACAAGCGTTCTGCGCTGCCGAAAATTGCTTCAGCCTCGAAATCAAATCGCTAAAAACGGGGCTCACCGAGCTTCCCCTCCCCGCCGTGACTGACAATAGAAAATCTTTGTTATTCATTTTCCATTCGCTTCTTCTTTCGGGTTCTTTCTTTTCATTTGAAACTTCAATGTAAACATTTTGGTTCCGACTTGAGGCATGTTGGGGCGAAGTGAAGTGACGTGATGGTTTTGCGTAATTTTCAATTTTTGAGTGTTGCTTCAATGCTAAAATTCAAGTGTGACTAGGATTAGGTCATCAAAAATCCGATGACATCACCCGCGAACAGGCCACCGATGTTTTCCACACACGAGAATTTGTTTGAAAGCGTAATTTCATCATTAAACTCCAAACGGTTGGGAAAACAGAAGATCACGCTCCGCAATTACAGAGCAGCTCTTTCGCCTGGAAACTGCGTGCGGAATGGTTTTCCTCGATTGTCTGTTTCGGGGGGAAGTGTTCTTGAAAACTGATCAACTTGAGCGGCAACTCGGCGATAGCTCGAGTGTTCTTTCTTTCTCGCTCCGATGATTTCAAGTCGACCGCGTGCAGTCGGCAATAAACATTGATTACTTCGAGTTCTCCCTCCGAAAGAGCCGAACAGTCATAACTCTTGCCGACTTTGATAACAATCGGCGACGTTGCCATTGGCCAAACAGAAACCCTCGCTTCTTGGGAGAACGAAATGCGTGCGATGCGTTTATGCGGCTGTGTTTGCATAATATGAAGCAAAACACGACGATTGAGTCGCTGATTTACCGCTAAGCGAAGCTGAAGACACAACACGATGGAAAATCGAGAACGAAACAAAAATATTATTAAGCGTCGAGAAAATCAGCGGAAAAATGTTAATGAAACTATTCATTGCCAAGCATTCCAATCACACAAAACCAGTTAACGGTAGGAAGTTTATCGGCCGATGCATTTATAACTGTGTCCAGCTGTTTGACTCTCGTTGCCTCGTTTCCATATTCAAATGGCAATCTTGTTGTGACGGTAATTTATGACGAGTTTTTTTTTTGTGCCATTAGTTGAGGGGCTGGTGGTTGTAATCCGAAGGTTTCGGTGGTCAGTCGGGTGTGACAAAGATTAAAACTTCCGCTGTTTATGCAAACATCAACATGACAATGCTCGAAACCTTTTCTCGGACACTCTGTCACGACTCTTTTGTGTCAAATCTTCTGGCTTTGGATCTTTTAAAGACATTCACGCCTGTAGAATTGCATTTCAACCAATTTTATGTTCCAGAAAGAAGCCGCGGAGCGGTTCCCATCGTTCCAGTCGCTTAAAAACTAAACCGTCATCAACTTCATCGCCCGGGGAACGAATTAACATAACAACAATTAACACGAGGTTCATTTCACACCGAATAATGTTCTTTAAATGCGAACAAAAGAACTTCCATAACGAGCGCAAGCTCGGTAAAGTCTCACGTCGAAAAGAAAAGCTGGATTGGGAGTTTGATGTGAAAGATTAACATCTGATGGTGGCTTTGATTATGTATGACTTTATAATTGACTCTTTCTGGGTCGTTTCCTACCCAACCTTCGCTTACATTGTTGTGTATGATCAGATGAAAGCGGGGAAATTGAAAAGTGATGAAGCGATTAACGACACATGGTCTTCGTGAATCGCTGATGAAGATAACTACAGCAATGAGTCAAGTCAAAAAGTCTCGTCGGCCCTGCATATGGTCAACATAATAATCAAAAATCTTCTCCCGCAAGACCTCAAAACCGTCAATCATCTGAGATCACAATTTGATCGACGGAAATTCCAAGTCAATTAAGCCGATTTTAGTGACTCAATCTCCGTTCGCCGCCCGTTCTTCAGATTATCGCTAATTGAGACTCCCATAAAGCGATTAATAAGCTTGCTAATTGGCGGCCGATTCTCTTTCTTTTATCTCACGAGTCTGCTCTAGTTTGTAGTTTGGCTTATCTACCGTTTTGAACGACGACTTGGGTTGGGCCGGGTTGAGTGAAATTAATTAAGTTAATTGAAAATGAAAACTTTCTTTCGCCAGGTGACGAAGTGATTTACAGTCTGTATTTTGGGAACGGTTCGCGTGAAGTAGCAAGAGAGAATGTCGAAGAAGCCAAGTTCTGGACCGGCTGCCGCCCTCCACAAAGTCATCATGGTGGGATCTGGCGGTGTGGGCAAAAGCGCCGTAAGTTGTTCGAGTGCGAGTTGAATGTTCGTGTCTCAATTAAATTTGATTTCAGCTCACACTTCAGTTCATGTACGACGAGTTCGTCGAAGATTACGAGCCAACAAAAGCCGATAGCTACCGAAAAAAGGTTTGCGTGCACGAAAGCCATTAAAGTCATCGATATCTGATCGATTTACTTCTCGTAGGTGGTTCTCGACGGCGAAGAAGTACAAATAGACATTCTCGATACGGCCGGCCAGGAAGACTACGCAGCCATCCGAGACAACTACTTCCGAAGCGGGGAGGGCTTTCTCTGCGTGTTCTCCATCACAGACGACGAAAGCTTCCAGGCAACCCAGGAATTTCGGTAAAAATCACCGCCAAACGACGCTTGAAATCGTTTTGACACACATTTTCCCTTTCGTCTCCATCAGTGAACAGATATTGCGTGTGAAGAACGACGAGAACATACCGTTCCTGCTTGTCGGCAACAAATGCGACTTGAACGAGAAACGCAAAGTTCCGTTATCGGAGTGTCAGGGACGGGCACAGCAATGGGGCGGCGTTCCTTATGTGGAGACGTCGGCAAAGACTCGCGAGAATGTTGACAAGGTGGGTTGAGACTTCGTTGACCAAGGAAAGGTTTAAGAACCTGAACTTCATGACGAAAGACCTGAAACTTTATAGATTGACCATAAATCTTACTTTCTTTTAGGTGTTCTTTGATCTAATGCGCGAGATCCGATCGCGAAAAACTGAAGACTCATCGAAGTCGAGCGGGCGCGCAAAAGACAAATCCAAGCGAAGGAAGCTCAAGTGCACGTTGCTGTAGAGACGACGCCGCGATCCAAGTCTCCGCGTGCATCCAGGCCATTACAGATAACAAGTGTGTGTATGTGTGTAAATCAACTCTCCACCAAACAAACTCCTCGTATGACTCAGATGAACATTTGTTTATCTCCTGACTTGTTGAATCAAATTGGATTCAAATCTAAGAAAGAAATTTCCTGAAAATTTATTTTGCTCTAATAATTATTTTTTGTAAATTTATTTATCGCTTATGCTTAGTTAGTTCATTAATCGTCGATTGTTTTGTAACCTTAGAGAAAAAGATACTCGTTCATGTTGAAATGGAAAGGCGGAAGGAAAAAAGTGGCAAAGTTTTGACCAAAAATGGAAAATTTAAACAAAAAAGTTTCTTGTGCAAGTGAGTGAATAAGTTTTTGGACGTTTGAAGTGTCTTTCATATTACATACCAGCCTTGACGACACTCAAATTGAAGATTTATTGTCACCTATGCTTGTCCAAGATGACTTAACAATGAAGACACCTCAATCAATCCGTTCTTTAAGCTGATAAGGATCAAAATAGAACTTAAGCATAAGTGCAAACAAAACCAACACGTCAGGATCAACTTTTTCGTAGCTTTTATTAATATGAAACAACAGCAATTAAATAAATGTTTTCTCCAAGCGGAGATGATTTCTTGGCACAACAATCAATTCTACTCCTTTTCTTACTGAAATCAACTTTGTATACTCCACTTGAACTTCGATAAATCACTTGATCGCCCTAAAATCCTTTTTTCTGACTTAAACTTTAGTAAAGCTATGATTTTACATTAAATTTCGTGTATTAAGAAAGTGTATGAAAGTAAAATTAAGCCGCCGACAGAGCGGTTCAAAGAAAAAATGTTCAAGCTTGCAATGGAATTGTGAGAGCGAAAAATATGTTGAAATCACTTTTGAAATTTTGTTGCAGTGTAAAACACACAAATTGATTGAATTTTTTTTTCTTTCGATGAATAAATTCATTTGAGTTAAGATATCAGCTAGCACAAATGTTTTAATTGGTCCAGCTTTGTCTTTTATCTAGAAACATGTTCATCAGTGAGCTTTTGGTGATCGAATTGATTGCCGAATTTTTACATTTCGAGATTTTTGTTTTCTTGCATCAACTCCGGAAAACTCTTCTGAAACTTCTTTCCCGAAATTTCTCTTTGAAACCTTTAGATCAAAAAGAAATGTAAGCAGATGAATCCTTGATCAACAAAATTATCAATGCTGCATTGAAGTTTAAGCTTTAAAAGCTTTTTGTTTCATCTTTGAAAAGCGTTATCCAACTAAGCGTCATCGTCAAGCATGTCGTGCATCATCGCGACCCTTGCAAGTTCATTCAATCAATTAAAAACAACCTTGTTCACATGAAAAACAACACCAATTAGGCTTTTAAATTAAAATTGCAGACAAGGTAACGAGTAAGTTGCGTAATCAATTAAACTGTAATTAGTTTCGGTTAAAGCAATTTTTGTTATCAGGATTTTGGTAGAATCTTCAAAGTATCCGCAATTTGTGGCACATTAACCAGTAAAAGCATGTTTGGTAAAAAGGAAATGAAGTTTCATGGATGAGATGTGAAGACTGAGTCATATCATTAGTTTTTGTGAATATAAGCCACAAAATCTACACGAAAGTTTCAGTTGAGTTTTGAAAGCTTTTGGGCGATCAAGAGTTACGATGAAAGTTTATTTCGTGATACTTTTCGCCGTGTTGGTGAGTGAGCAATTTGTGATCAACGCAAATGAGTTAATCTCTTCTCGTTTCCAAGGTTTACGTTGTCAGTGTGGATACAACTTGCATGTTGATCCCGAACGTTAAAGTGGAGGTAAAAAAGTCTTCAAAAATTCACAACTTTTTCTGATAGAAAGCTCATTCGAACAGTCATGCTGCAAGCACGCCGATATTATGGACAAAAAAGAAATCGGGGAAATCATCAAAGACGTCGCGGCCTTGAACATATCTGTCGAGCTGAAAAAATGCGTAAGTTCTTGACAAAAGCTAAATCATCATCGTGTAAATTTGCTTTTCCGCAGAAAATTCATGAAGAAATTTACAAGAAAATGAACCTGGTCAAGGACGGTTGCGTTGACAAGGACGCTTCGTTTAAATTCATTGACGATCGAGTCACCGACGACGACTGGAAAATGGTTTTAAAAAGTTCTCTGGAGTTTTGCATTCCCGAAATGACGACGCGAAGCGCGGAGTGGCAGAAATCTTCCGGAATTCCAATTGGCACTTGCAACGTTTTGTCTGGCTTAATGACCATGTGCATTGACATTTTTACGTTTATGGTACTTAAGAGCTTTCAATTATTGTTTCCATTGATGGCTGAGATTTGAAAATTTAGGCTTGTCCAACAAAGTTTTGGGTCGACGCGCCTGGATGTGCCGAAGCGAAGGAGTTCACCACAAAATGTATCAAAGACGAAAAAGCAATGGAGAAGTTTGTGATGATGCAGGATCAGTAGATCTAAGCTTGATGAGACTTAATGTAAAGATTTCGATTGCGGTGCTTTTGAATATCAATAGAAACTGTCGACAGATTTTTGGTTAAAGAAAATTGTTATGACAAGACCAATCATGCCAGTTATCTCTTTCAAGAAGCTGAATTTATTACTTTGATAAGTCACAAGTTGTATCGGTTTCACAGCATTTCATTAAGTTTACATCTCAACCCACATGGCATACGATGCAATGCCGCAAGTGTTTCGGCCCATCGCTATTTTGATGTATCCATTTTCTCCCCAAGAAGATCCCTGAAAATTAAATTCAACAAAATATTCTTATAGAAGTAAATTTACTAACCCAGGAGTTTCTGACAATCCAGTAAGGTCCAAAATTAGGATCCAGGCCGTAACCACAAATGACCTGAAAATAAAGCTCAAAAAATCAAACAAAAACAACTTCAATTTCAACTCACAACTGCATGATTCAAGTTTTCCTTGTCGCAAGTGTCGCACATGAAGACGCCGCCGCCGTAGATGAACATTTCAGAAGCAACGACGATTACAGCAGATATCGGCCCGTTTTTGCACACAATTTTCTTCAATTTTTCTTCGTCTCCGTTGATGTACTCTTCATTTATCCTGATGAAGGTATTTGGACTAATCACTTTCCTGAACTTTCTGGTTGCACATTTTCCTTGGGAATTCTGATACAAATACGAATTGCTACACAGCCCGTAGTCGTTTGCATAATTCATAGCCAGTGTCGGCCAGCCACCGTCACACCCGATGTTGTCAGTGCTGCAATCGATCAACATTTGCTCGGACAACGACACTTGATTGCCCCAGTTTCGGTTCAGACAAGCTTCAATGACTGCGATCGTTGAGAAAGCCTAATTCGAAAATGAATTAAAACTATTTTCAAAAGATTAAAGCTTTTGACGAACCCAACATGCACCACAAGACTGCTGATCGCGAGGTGCATTGTGCAGATAGCACCAGTTTCTTGCCTTGGCGTACGCAGCAGGCACCGCCGGGTAAACTGTTGCTTTCTTTGGGGCTGGCATCGCACGCATGGACACTGGTTGGATTGTGCGGCAAAGCAAGTTCTTTAAATCTTCAGGATCACGTCCAACAAATTTATTTGCCGTCAGGTTGTAGGAAACCAGCTTGTGTGCGAACAAGTCCTGATGGTCATTGATTTCACTGCAAGTGGCTTGAAAAATCTGATAGTGTCTGTCTCGTTCTCCAGGCGTCTCAAATTCCAACACCCAGTGATGCTGTGGGTAAAAAGTTTAAGATCAATGAACTGACCAAGAAGTTCGAAAGATTTTAAACCTCGTAGCTTGAGAAACTCTTGCAATAATCATTAGAGGCGAATATTTCTAGTGCCAGCAACGACAGGATCACTAGAAACTTCATCATTTCTGTTAGAATTTCCTTAAAAAACTTTTGAATTGGGTTTTCACAGTTCCGATCAGACAAAATATTTTTTCTCACTGATCGAGTTTACTTTGATGCACATCGAAAAGTGCATGACTAACTGATTGAACAGCTGCTGTGGCTGTAACTAGGTTGAATGTAGATTCTCGAAGGTAGTCACAAGCGACCGACTTCTCCTGAAAATCAGATATTGTGGCTTCGGAGAGCTTTCAAAAGCTTAATCAGTTTTCAAAACTTGCGGCAAAGCTCAACTTAAGGTTGGAACGACACTGGAGCGCTATTTATTGAAATAAATTATTTCCTTTATTTATTTGCTCAGTAAATGTGTCATTGAGAAAATATTTTTGTGTGTTTCTCCTTAATCCAGTCTAGATAAGTCTAACATTTCCCTGCTTAAACGAAATAATGAGCTTTTTTCACGGTGATACCGTAGTTTTCGTTCAAAGCTGGTGCCAGGTCGTCAACAGTCAAGCAGAACTTTTTGTCCTTGATTGGTTTGCCGTCTTTGTCCTTTTGGACTTTGTTGGTGCCTTGAGTGGCAGATGATCGTGTCTTGCAGTGTTGTAGGGCGTCGTTGGCGACGTCTGAGATGAATTTTTGAGCGGCGATAGAGATCAAGCGGACGCTACAAGTAAAACGAGTGTGTTATAGTGAGATTCAGGGGCTCAACGTACTGTTAAGTGAGATCCAGTAGCTTAGAGCACAGTTTAACTTACATTCTCGGGTCTGAGCAGTTCAGACCGGCCGAGTTCATATAGTAACTCGCAACGGCGTCGGGAATGACTGGAGTGTATGTCTCGAGCTGTGGCAGGAACTCGCTGATTCTAAAAACGGCGTTGAAAGTAATGAAAACAGTCTGTCGCACCGGGGGAAATGAATTTTCTTACGCTTGTCCTGTTGTGACGGTGTTTTCCTTCGGTCTGTGGATTCCGAAGTTCGTTGGCTTCTGATCGTTGTTGTCCATGACGGCCGGATGTGGCGCAATTGCGTGGTTGTCCCTAAATTTTAATAAATCCTGATTCTACGTCTTGAATCCTTTTATCGATTTTTACTTGGCTGGTTTTCGTCTTGTTGTGGTAAATCACCTCTGTAAGTTGAGAAAAGTTTAGATCTCAATAGATGGCTCTAGTTTAGCAGGCTGCAACGACAGGTTCTTCATCCAAGCAGTGTCCAACTCCCTCTCTAAGTCGACTAGTGAAAATGTGGAAAAAAACATTGAAATTTTCAAGCTTGCGAAGCTTACAGGCGCTGTCCAAACGCAGCTACCTCTCAGAGTCTTACAAACTCAACCAGGAGTGGTCGCAGCGACTCCAAACGCCGGTTCTGCAGAAGGTCAACGTAGAAAACTTGTATTACGAAATTGACTCGAAATTTAATGGAACCAAGAAAATCTCGCCGGTCGATGTTGACATCTACGCGAACAAGGTGGTGGACAGCAACCACATGGACGAGATTGCGGATTTGATGTCAAAACTGCGATCGACAGAAGAAGCCACAAACATGTTCGACTCAACTCAACACGCAATGATCAGAAATTACATCGACCACAACAACATCGAGTCGCTTGTGCAAGTGTTGAACCACCGTCAGGAGTTTGGAGTCTTCCTTGACGACCTCACAGCGAACCTACTGCTTGACAAGCTGATTCAGGAGAAGAACTTCAAGCTCGGTGCCCGTGTCGCCACTTTGATCAGCCTTCAAGAGGATCTGACAAATCCAATCACTCTGTACATGTCTGCCTTTGCATGCTACCAGTTCGCTGGTAAACTGGAGCCGTTCGAGGATCTCGTTGAGAAGCCAGCCGAGGAAGCACCGGAACTCACTCAAGCACCGCAGACGAAGAAAAAGAAGAAGGAAGAAGTCCGAGTTCGCGTGAAGTTTTTGACGAATCCGTTCTTCGACGACCACTTCGACTTGAAGAACACAAATCGCTTGCTGGGGAAAACTTTCCTATATCTCGCTGATGAAGCGCAAACCTCAAATGAAACACTTGCCAACAGCTTCAAGTTACTTGGCTTTGCACTGTACGAGAAATTCGAAGATGGCAGCAAATTTTTGTCCAAGTCTAGCGGCGCTGGTTTCTTCAAAGAGTCGGTGGAGATTGCTAAATCATTGGCTGAGAAGGTCGAAGGTCTAGATGCCAATGAACAAGCAAAGCAGTTCTTCGATGCCATCAGCTCGCTGTCATCGCTCAAGGATGAAAGTGTCGCTGAGCTTCTTGAAGGCTCCATCAAGACCGCAATCGACCAGCAAGCACCCAAAGACGTCGCCGAACACACGAAACTCTACGCAAAGTGGAACGAAGAGCGGGAACAGAAACTCAACGACGAGATTCAACGCTATCAGCGTATCCAGCGCCTGTACAACGTCGAGAAGGTGCAGAAAGACTTGGAAACAGAAGAGAAGAAGCTTTGGTTCTTCGAAAACGAAGAAAATATCGACCTGGAAATCGAGAGCAAGAAAGTCTTCTATCCAAAGCGCTGGTTTGGCAAGCTCAAGAAGCCACGGAAGGTCGACGAGAACTACATCCCACCCGATGTGGACAAGCGAAGGAACGTCAAAGCCAAGAAATAAACAGATTTCATTTAACATAGAAATAAAACTGAAACATAGAAATTTAACGGAAAGAAGTTTTTTGAAATTAGCTTAGCATGATTTTCGATGTCAGACTGACAAGAGCCTGTAAAAAAAGTTACGCGCCAAAACCGATCAGATTGCATTGCGTGTTAAAATATTTCCAACATATTTGTTACACTGCTATAATTAGAAAACTCGACTGTTTCGCAATCACCAATCATGGCATCGAGGAACTACGCTGAAGATATCGGTAAGATCTTGTGAACTTCGCTTTAAATCAGCATTCAAAGTTCAAAACAAATTTCACAGAAACGATCAAGAATTTCCTTACGGAATTCTGCACCACCGACGATGACGGCAACAAGATATTCAAATACGCATCGCAGTTGACTCGCTTGGCGCATCGTGAACAGGTGAACATCACCATCGACCTGGACGACTTGGCTTCTTACAACGAATCGCTCGCCGAAGCGATCCAACAAAACTGTCGCCGCTATGTGAACATTTTCGCGAACGTCATCCAAGATCTCATGCCGAACTACAAGGAACGTGAAGTTGTTGCTAAGGACTCTCTGGATGTTTACATCGAACACCGCATGCTGATGCAAGGGCGCACACGCAATCCCATGGAGCAACGAGACACCAACAACGTTTTCCCTCCAGAATTGATGCGTCGCTTCGAAGTTGCATTCAAGACTTCCAACGTCACGAAAGCTGTGTCAGTTCGTGAAATCAAAGCTGAGCACATCGGCAAGCTGATGACTGTTCGAGGTATCGTGACACGTTGCACTGAAGTGAAGCCGATGATGGTTGTGGCGACTTACACTTGCGATCGTTGCGGTGCTGAGACATACCAGCCGGTTAACTCGTTGAACTTCATGCCAGTCTCGGACTGCCCGTCCGAAGATTGCAGAGTCAACAAGGCTGGCGGTCGTCTCTACTTGCAGACTCGCGGCAGCAAGTTCGTTAAGTTCCAAGAGATCAAGATTCAAGAGCATGTAAGTTGAGCAATTTCGGTTCATCTTTCATCTTCTCATAAAACTTATTTTTAGAGCGATCAAGTCCCAGTCGGTCACATTCCACGAACCTTGACGATCTTGTGTCGAGGAGAGCAGACGAGATCAACCCAGCCAGGCGATCATGTCTTGATCACCGGCGTCTTCTTGCCAAAGCAACGCACAGGCTTCAACCAAATGCAGAGCGGCTTGTTGAGCGAAACGTTCATGGAAGCTCATCGCATCGTATCACTCAACAAATCCGACGAATCGGAGACGTTGTCCAATGACTTGACACCGGATGAGATTCAAGAACTCAGCAAGGGCGATTTCTACACGAGAATGGCCAGCAGTTTGGCTCCCGAGATCTACGGTCACTTGGACGTCAAGAAAGCTCTCTTGCTACTTCTGATTGGCGGCGTCGACAAAAGCCCGGAAGGAATGAAAATCCGCGGAAATATCAACATCTGCTTGATGGGAGATCCAGGTGTGGCAAAGTCGCAGCTTTTGGGCTACATCAGTCGTCTAGCTATTCGATCGCAGTACACAACTGGTCGCGGTTCATCCGGAGTCGGTCTCACCGCTTCGGTCATGAAAGATCCGCACACCGGCGAGATGACACTGGAAGGCGGTTCTCTCGTTTTGGCTGACCAAGGCGTCTGTTGCATCGACGAGTTCGACAAAATGGCAGATTCCGACCGCACGTCAATCCACGAAGTCATGGAACAGCAGACAATCTCGATCGCCAAGGCTGGAATCATGACGTGCTTGAACGCACGCGTGTCGATTCTGGCCGCTGCAAATCCAGCGTTCGGACGTTACAACGTCAAGCGCTCCATCGAACAGAATATTCAACTGCCGGCAGCGTTGCTGTCTCGTTTCGATCTGCTGTGGTTGATTCAAGACAAGCCAGACCGCGAGAACGATTTGCGTTTGGCCAACCACATCACGTATGTGCACAGCCATGGCAAGCAGCCACCGACGAACATCGAAGCGCTTGACATGAATCTTATCCGCCGCTACATCGGATTGTGCAAGCGAAAGATGCCAACAATCCCACGAGATCTCACCGACTACATTGTCGGCGCCTACGTTGAACTGCGCCGCGATGCAAGAAACAACCGCGACATGACTTTCACATCGGCTCGTAACTTGCTCGGGATCCTGCGCTTGTCGACCGCACTCGCTCGGTTGAGACTCGCAAACCAAGTCGAGAAGAGTGACGTGGCTGAAGCTTTGCGCTTGCTGGAAATGTCGAAAGACTCGCTCAACCAAACCGGTGACCAGCGCCCGGTCAATCACATGCACAACACCTCGGACCGCATCTTCGCAATCATTCGCGAGCTGGCCGGCAGCCAGAAGACCGTCAAGATCTCCGACGTCATGGACCGCTGCACAACAAAAGGATATAAGCCAGACCAGGTCGACATCTGCATCGAAGAGTATGAAGAGCTTAACGTCTGGCAGGTCAACCAAACCCGCACCAAAATTACTTTCATCTAAAACACTCCGATTTGCTTTCGTTTAAAATGTTTTATTTTCTTTATTGTTTCTCAATCATCTAAATTCAGTAAGTTTTCAATCATCTTTACAATATTTTCATGCCTAATTTTTGTAGCCTTAAGTACAATCAATCAATCAATCAGCTATGCTATGCTTTTTTTCTTGAATAAAAGTTGATATTAAAAATAGAAACAGTTTCTTCCCTTAGTTTTTGGGCTGCCGGGGCGAGTTCGTAGGTTCTGTCATACAGTTTGATCTTTTGATAATTGCAACTCATGGATTGGGGAGTGGCGACAAATGGTGATGTCACCATTTTCATGTCAAAAATTGCAACACTAATATTTTTGATAATTTTTAACTGTGACTTGAACTGTTCAATCATTGGTTTTCCCTCTTGCCCTTGATGTCTTCAAGTGGAAGGTTCACTTCGTTGTAAAGCACGTCTTTATGCGTCNNTTGATGTCTTCAAGTGGAAGGTTCACTTCGTTGTAAAGCACGTCTTTATGCGTCATTGCTGCTTTTTCAGTCGGCTTCCAGTTCTTATCTCTCCTAAACGGCGCCAGAAGGCGTTCGTCGAATGGTTCACAGCCGCCGGTGAAGAAACTGATGACGTAAGCGATGAAAATCAACAAAATTGTGCCCAGCAACGTGTAGTACATGAAACTAAGCTGGAACACCAGTGGAACGTCGTCGTTGGTGGCTTCGGGCGTGACCAAAGCTGGCGTAGTTGCGTTAAAGGCAAATTCACAGCCGTCAGTTCGCGTTGGCAGCGAAGGCTGCTTCGGCAGTGCTTGTGCACCGACCATAATGATTCCAACGGTCAACATTGATCCGATTGCGCCCCAAATGACTCCTTTCGTGTTCACAAACCGTGACATCATGCCGATAGTGAATAATCCCAGCAAAGCTCCAGCCGTCAACCCAGAAACGGCGATGGAAATTCTGAACACTTGACCCATGTGTTCCACTACGAACACAAGCGACACGAAAAGCACGCCCAGGGTTACAACTAAAAGCTTCATCACGTCGCTGCTGCGCTTTTCCGATGCATCTGGGTAATGTGGTCGAATAAAGTCTTCGTAAATTGTGCCAGCCAAGGTGTTCATCCCGGTTGACATGGTTGACAGTGCCGCAGAGAAAATTCCGGCGATGAACACTCCGGGGAGTCCTGGGATTTTGCTGTCGACTTCCATCACGAAAAACGGCAGGATTTGGTCGACTTTCTGAATTCTCTTG
>JPYR01000001.1:422231-465330 GCA_000775305.1 Belgica antarctica
CAGATTAATCCCCGAGACCTGGCTGAACGCTAGCGCCGGCACATAAACGACAATCGGTACGAAAATGATGATTGAAATGGCGTAAATCAGACTCGCCGTCAGTCTCACAGTCCTGTCAAACCTCATCTCGAGGTATTGGAAGCTTGACGTCAGTTGGAGTTCGTAGAAGACCGGCAAGTAGATATACGTGAGTGCGACACCCACGCACACAGCTGGCACCACCATCACCATGTACTGCGTGCCGTTCGAGTACATTTCGGCTGGGATTGACATCAGAGTGATGCCACTGATGTGACTGGCGATCAGCGATGCCGCGACTGGGAAGAAGTTCATTTTCTTGCCGCCAAGCAAATATTCTTCGGTGTTGTTCTGCTTCTTCTTGGACACGAAGCCGAAGTAGACTCCGATCAAGGCTGAAAGACAAACGCGTTGTACACCGCTCGGAACCAATTAGCGAAAATCTATTTCACCTGACATGGCAAGCATGACTCCGAAGACGCTGTAATCGACTACAGAGAATCGCAGGTCGGCGATTGTGGCAGTTCTTGGAATTTCGGCGGAGAGTGATGTATCAGGCGAGACACTTTCCATAATTTCTATGAATTTTGAAAGGAGTTTGGTTGTGGTGATTGTCTCAGGCGAGTCATTTGAACCAGTAACGCTTGTCACCTCGACAAACTCGGTCGTCGTTGACTTATAAATCTCCGTCTCAGCCATTTTTCTAACTTTTTGGCTTGCAATCAGCTCGAAACTCTCTACTCGACTGGAAGATTTTTCTCGGGCTTTATNNTTGCAATCAGCTCGAAACTCTCTACTCGACTGGAAGATTTTTCTCGGGCTTTATCATCAGCCCGACAACTTCTCAATTAGATAAGTGCGAAGCTTTTTGATTTATAAATTGAACGACAAGCAACAGATCATTATCTCTCGGAGCAAAGAGAGTCTCGAGCTAAATCAGATGAGAAATGGCTCCACGGCAAAATTCAGTAGCGCCATCCCCAACGTGCTTGACTTATTCCCTTGGATTGCACAAACGAGCTTGCCTCGTGATATTTCTTAATTTTTAAATTGCACAAGTTGCTGAGCTTTTAGTGACACACAATGGCCTTATAGAGAGAAGAACGGATGCTCCGAGTTGTGCCCCAGAAACGAGCGACAACATTGAATCACAATAAGAAAGTGTTTATGGGATTACGTAAGTCGGAATTTTACGTCTTTCGGATCCTTTTTAGCCGGCGTGAGTCAGCACAAGCCTGCAGACTTCAGAAAATCAGAAATTCGACACAAATTCCTTCAAAAATCAAGTCGTGCCTTTAAAGACAGCCATGACGCAGCTTAAAAATGTTGACGAAGCGATAATTCGGTGCGAAATCTAGCGAAAATCCATAACGACCATTCCAACAGAGTCAATTAGCACGCTTTTCTTCCGGTCCCGTCATTCAACACAGCTCGAATGCGAACTTTAGCCAGCTTACGAAGGAATTTGTGTGATAAATCGATGAGAGTAAACAATCTCGACATCGTGCCACTCATCAAGCGATTTGCTCGTCGTTTTTCTTTTGCGTGTGATTACTCAACGAAGATTGCGTGACATGAAGTCATTACCATGGGGAGAAAATAAAAGCTCATCAACCCACGGTAGCTTGGATTTTGTGAAACACACAAGCGGAGCCGAATGTAAACAGAATGTGAATCAACTTACCGCACGTCGGTTGTGGCGTCGCCCATGATATTGACTGCGAAGCATGTGAACAAGCCAGCGTCTAATCGGGAGATGTTGTGCACCGTCAAAGTTCCGTTCTCGAGCAAAGTGATGCCCGGGCCATGTCGCCTGCTGGAATTCTCGTTCTTCATCATGTTGTCGATGATCTGCTGGTACTTGTTGTTTTCCGGAGTGTCCTTGAGCAGCGATTTATGCAACTGCTTAAGTTGAAACTTCGCGGTTGTGTCGACCTCGCCCTCGTAATGTCGAAGGATTTCGCCGTGCGGTGTTCGCCACACGATCTCAGGTGCTGGGTTGCCTGCAAAACTGCATTCAAGGACTGCGTCGGTGAACAACGGATAAGTCTCGTCTCTTGCGGCTGAGATCAGATGTGGCTTGACGCAGTTTATGTTTTGCAGAACTCGAATGATATCGCCGCGGTATCCATGGCGGCATTTCATCTCCGACAACCGCAGCAAGTCGTACGGAAGCGATTTGTTCTTGTTCTTCAATTCATCGATCCACTGCAGCATCCAGTACATGTGGCAATCGCATTGCAAGTCGTTGCCAAGCAAGTTAACTGATGTCAAGTCCACCAAGTGCTGGATACCAGGAGGGATGAACTCCAATTGATTGTCTGACAAGTCGAGCTCGCTTAAGTTCGGCATCTCTTCAATTCCTTTCGGCAAGAACGTCAATTGACTCTTGGTGATGTAAAGCTTTTCAAGACTCGGCATGTTCTGCAAGAAACACGATTCCAGCACTCGCAGCCTCGTATTGTTTTTCAGCGACACAAGTTTCAGGTTGCTAAGCACACTTTTGTTGATTGTTGCGTTGGTGTTCACTTTGCTGATCCAGTTGCTGACTCTGAAGAGATTTGTGTTGTCCAAGTACACCTCGTTGAGCTCGAATTGGTGCGCAAAGATACCCAAAGGTAGCTGCTCCATTTGGTTGTAGCTGAGGTCGAGTGATTGCAGTCGCTTTAGCGATAGGAAAACGTTTGCCGACAGCAATTGGATCTGATTGTTCGCCAAGTTCAGGTACTGAAGGCTGTCGAGAGTGTCGAAAGCGTTTCTGTCGACCGTCAGCAGCTGGTTGAACGACAAGTCCAACGTGTGCAATTCCTTCAAGCCATACAACGAGTTTTTATTAATCTTTCCCATCAAGTTGTGATGCAGCTGAAGAACTCGAAGTTTGTGATTGTGGATGAAGAAGTTGTCCAAGAACGACATCAGCAGGTTGTGCGACAGGTCCACGACTTCGATCAAGTTCATGCTCTCGAACACCTGGTATGGCAGGATGTAAAGCTTGTTGTGTGAGAGATTGATCTCAATGAGACTCTCCAGGCCGTAGAACATGTGACGCTCGATGTCAATGATTGTGTTGTTCGAGAGGTCCATTAACTTCAGCTGCCGTAGCTGGCTGAAGACGCCGGGGCCAGAACTGAAGTCTATGAACTTGTTGTTGTTCAACCGCAACTCTCTCAGCTCTGTGAGATCACCAAAGACACTGCCGGGTAGCTTTTGAATCTCGTTATTACCGAGGTTCAACGTGTGCAGTTGGATGCTTCGCTGGAACAGTTCCCGGTCGAGCGACTGAATCTGATTGCCACTCACGTCTAGCACGCGCAGCTTGACGAAACTTTTGTTTTGGAAGATTCTCTGTAGATGCCGATCGTGCGCGGTGCTTTCGGTGAGCTTTAAAGTTTCAGTCTGTTGCTCATTAATAACATTCAGATAATCATCCGTCTTCATGTGTCTCAAGATGATTTCTTTGTAGGCGACGTCAGAGTTGTCTTTGAAGTAGTCTCGGTTGACGTTCGCGGTGGAGACGTTGTTGCATTTGAGGATTTTCGTATCAACAGCCGGTGGCGCATCCTCGTGCGGGGTTATATTGGTGAGGGGCGCCGAGGTGACCCCACAGCCACTGGCCACAAGGTTCTGCTGATCAGTCTCATGTACATTCGATGACACCAGCAGCAGACTCAATATCAAAAAGCCGAAGTGGGATCGTTTTTGCGGTCCATGTGCTTGATCCATGTCTGCGTTCGGATTTCCTTGGATATATTTTTTGCTTTCAAATTGCACAAAACTTTAAGGTTTTTGTATACGGATGTAGCTTGATGTGGGGCTTTAAAGCGGAAACATTTCTGACTCCTTAATAAAATTAGTTTTTCTTTGACTTCAGTGTTTGCGATTCGACGACACATCTTTTATTTACGGACCTGTGTGGAGAAGGAGAAAGAGAAAAGCTAATTAGATTAATTGGGCGGTAATTTGTTGGGTTCAAGGATAACTTTATCATGGATACGAAGCATAGATTACAAAATAACAAGAAAAGGTTTCAAAGCTTTTGTTAATCAATCTATGCAAGAAATCGACCAAACTTACTACCTTCAATATACACAATTTCAACTCATAAACATCTAGAAACACAGTTGTTCATGACTTTATCGAAGATTGCGTTCGCATTTCATCAAATATTGAGCGACGTCAAGAACTTTTGCAATTAAATGGACACTTCCACAAGGACGAAGCACAATCAATTAACTTCTACTCAGAAGGGAGCTTATCGTGGACATTTTCGTGGGCGGCGGTGACGAGCGAAGCGAAACTCAATCGATAATTGAGAAAGCTTCACCCGAATCATGAACATGGCACCAAATAAATTGAAATGAGTTTGCGAAGCTTTTGATGTTGACATTTTGGGGTTAGGGAAGTTTGTAGTTGAAGTTCAAAAGTTGAAACTATGAATAGCTCCTTGAATTTAGTGAAAGGTCGTGTAATTGTCATTCCTGTTGGGTAGCCAACTAGCTTTTAAGCAACTTTTCCACAAAATTTCAACCCCTGCATCCCAATTTCTTTAAAAAAGCTTCCACCGTGGGTGGAATAATTACATTTCCGATGTTACACATGGCATCGTGCTTGCAAAGCTGATGTCGAAATAATTTTTTCATGTTATGAGTTTATCTCTGCAACTTGGCATGAGCCCGCAACAATGAAAATAATGCAACGAAATTGTTAATTCTCGAGTTTAACGCTTTAGTTGTCATAACATGATGACGCATTGGCACGCTCGGAGAAGCACTGACGATTCCTAAGCGATGGAAGACACGACAAACGTTTCACACACAACTTATGGTTACACAAAATTTATTACACGAAATTGTTTATGACTTTTCAACATTTCACATTCAATTTAGATATTGCAGCTATAAATCGAGTCGCACGGAGCGTTCTGCATTCCCTCGAGAACGGCTTGCTGAATGTTTTGCAAGTACTCGTTGTATCGCTGGCTCGTTGGCACGGATCTGTGGAGAAAAGCATTTAAAACCAAGTTCAAGTCAATGTCGCATCGCAATTTACGGGTCAAAGATTCCAAAACCCTCGAGAAGCGCCTGACCAGCCTTCATGTATTCGGCGCCGTGTTCTGGAGACATGCAAACAGCTCTGTATAGACATCCGTCGCTGCGAGATCCTTCGGCAGCCAAGAAGCCAATGAACAAATTCATCTCCGCGTTGTCGACGATCGAATCTTGTGGAAAACATTCAATAAGGCTTTGCACACCTTCAACACACTTCATTCAACTTACTTCCTTCCAATCCCCGTCCACGACCGTATTGGCTGTTCCCGGCTCCCAGCAGCCCAGTCGAGAAAATCAAAGCCTTCAGCAGCACGATAATCAACAAACTCGTTAAATTCAAGCTTAGAACTTGATTTCCGCCCGCCGAACGACTAATGAACTCCTTTGCCATCTGCACGGCCATTTGACCGGTCGGACTCGCCACGAAACTTCTGGCGGTTGTCATAAATCCATTTCCCCATCCAATATTGTTGTTAGCTAACTCCGGGACAGGACGTCGCGGGGGCGGTGCAATCGGCATTCTTGGGTAAAGTTCCTCTTGACACGAACTCAAAGTCACAACCGCGAACAACACGACAAGTTTAAGGACGTTGGAACACATTTTTTGCGTTGTTTTTCTTTTCCTTTTCTTCCGAGGAATGCAAGTTTTGAAATCTAAACACCGACTGACAAGTGCCTGCAAACTCGACTCATATTTATAGAATTTGATGGCACAACAGATTAGACTACCTGAAGACAAAGTCTCATTGTTTGTAAGCAGCCATTAAGACTTTGGTTTAGGGGGCGCACTAAGTGACGTCACGAGTGAGTGACTTCGTGAGTTGAAGAGCAGACACGGAGAAGACTTGTGGAAGCAGTTTAGACTTAGAGAAGGAAAATTCAGGCTTGGGGGAGGAAAATTTGGACTTGGCAAAGGAAATTAAGACTTCTGAAATTCAGATCTCCAGAGTAAAAATTTACCTTTTTAATCGACTTCCTGGTTTCGATATTACCCAAAACGGCCATTAAAAGACTTGTCTACCCTTTTAGCGCTTGCCCTAACTTTTTTTTCAATTTCACTCTCGTTAATTCACCGAAATGAATTCACCAGAAAAATGCGTCTTTAAAGAAAATTGCTGATAATTTGCGTCGGATTATTGTTTACTTATTGTAAACATTACAAGTCTTCGCTTCAGTCTTTTAACCACCGACCGACAACAACAGAAAAGTAGATTGAATGAAGGTAGTTTTTCCAATGAATGGTTTCTAACAACGAGACAGGTAACTAAGGAAAGAAGGAAAAGATTTGTTTTATGATTATAGACGTTCGGCTCTATCGTTCCCGATCGTTTACCCTGCGCAACATTCCTAGAACTTGGGGCGAGAGAAGTTTCGAGTGTAACTGTCCATTAAAGGCCGTCGCAGTTAGCACAATGGCTTCAAAGCCTGGTGGAAGGTTTCATTGACCTTTTCATCCACGCACCCGAATCAATCTTGTGTGTGCATGACGACGGGAAAATCTCTCGCACGGAACCTTTCGTGTTCGTATGAGTTTTCATTCATTAGCGTCATTGCGTCTCTCGTCGAAATCGATTCGAGTTGATCCACATCCTTCATCACAAAGCAATTTAATGGAAATTGTTTTATACATACACGATTCGAACAAGTCAGAACGTGAAAACGAAAAAACTTGGATGAAAGCGAATCCTAGATTGAAATCGAGATGGGGAAAAAGTTGGCAACAAATCAGAATAAAATTTGACGATTTTTCATGAATTCAATTTGAGTCAGATTCATGATTCGAATGCGGGTTTCACAATTTAAAAAAGAAAAGTTTTGGGTTTTTCAATTGCCTTCTATGAATTTTTGATGATGAAGTAGCTTCGTTCTAAAAACGGACTTTTAATGTTATTAATCATCAATTTTTTCAAATAAATGTTGGTTTGCTTTATCCTTCAAACACTGTCAATTGAAAAAAACCTTGGATTAACGATTTTTTTTGTGTCTACGACTTTCATTCACAAACCAAATTATCGGAAAATTCATCGCGCGTGTCAATATTTAAGCGCAAAGCAAATGCTTATCGAAGTGAAAACAGAAAATTGGTAAACATCAAACGAGCATAAGACGATTAGAGTCTGTTAAACGATAGTCAACATTCAACGACGTTCATCCTGAATGAAAGTAATTTAGTTTATTCACTCCTACGATGGCGTTTGAATAATTTGTTAGGAGCGAAAATATTTTTTCAGCATGTCATTGAGATCTGAAGCTGCGATTTCAGCTTCAATAATTACGCAAAGCTTTCGTAACGCAGCATAATAAGAAAGCAAAGTATTCAAATTTCAAGTTTCGAAACTCATTTTGAATAGAAAACTCTCTGAGTTTACGTGTTTTTGAGGTTTCCGTGGCTGCCTTACGTCAATGTAGCAAGTTTGGATTGTTAAAATAGAAGTTTTGTTTAACATGAATAGATAATTCTTGCAAGATTGATGACAAGGTCTGAACTTTTAATGAATTTTCAATATTAAAGATTAAACATAAAGCTTTAATTAACGAAGACAACAGTTTATGTTGACAAAACTTACCAAAGAGTTATGACAACGGCGACAAGAAATCTTCCATGTTTTCATAACTCAGTTATCCTTCAAGCTTTTTTTTTATCACGAAACTAGCAGAATTCAACGAGGCCTCGCTTGAAACGATACGTCAAAACCTGAAAAGAGAACAAACGAGATAACTTTCATTAGTAATTGAATTAAGGTTTTTGCAAGGAAGCTTTCAAGTGTTTCCTTTAGATGTGGAAATCCAATTTGCGAGCTTGCAACGTCACTTTCAAAACTAATGGGAACAGAAACGACGGTGAAGCCACAATGTCAATAGGGATTATTCGCCAGTTCAGTTTCATAGAAAGGTTTTTTATCGAGAAACTACTGCAGGGATTAGTTTTTGATCGTTGTTAGGACACTTCTTACTAGAAATTGTGTCTTAAAAATTGTAACATTATCGTTATCGGGCTATTTTTGTTTATAAAAACCTTGTTTATATTTAATTAGTATCTCTCATGTTTGAATGTTGTCGTCATAGTTTAAAAGTATGAGAGATAAGGCGTGATATTATCAAGAAGAGAAAGATAAAGATAAATAAGACTTGCAGAACCTTATTATTGATAAGGAAATTTTATTGTGACACATCTTTTCCACTCTTCCCACCCTTAATAGAATTCCCGGAAAAAGCAATTTGCACAATTTCTGAAATGCAGAACATACAATTCCGTGCTTACAAAAATAATTCATGCGGAGAACATAGTGGGAAATATATTATTCACAAGAACTGTCGAGAACTGTCGAGAAAAAGACGTTGGGAAAACTTTTCCGCAAGAGCTAAAGTACGGAGACGAAAATGTCCTGAGGCGTTCAGGGAATGAACCGCAATGACACTGCTTAAAGGTCATGTTTGACAGTGAACGTTTATTTGCGTCTTGGGCGTTTGTTGTGCATAAACAAAAATCATTTCTGAATAATTGATTACTCGACGAACTGGAACGGATGCAAACATGCGAGATGGAGTGAAAGCACCTTGCGAATAATGATCCCTGAACCTTTGAGCCAAGGATTTGTGAGTTCCTAGAAGGTCTTCGGACAAACATGCGAAAGCTTTCAATTGGGATTTCGAGAACTTTTCAGTTAAATCCAAGTTGAGAGCTGCTTAATAAATTTTACTTGGTACAGCTCAGAGTAAACTCAAAATTTGAATTCGCAAGCGTTCCAAAGTGTTTTCCTGTGTTCACCACCAGCGAAATCGATTGTTAGCGTTCAAACAATACTTTATTGTTCCACATTGTGTTCAATGATTCAAGGCTGCTTGGAAGTCATGTTGTGCATGTGTTTTTAGACTTATCTTCACAAAAGTCTGTGTTTGACTTTCGAAATTCGAGTGAAATTTGGTGAATTGCGATTAGATAACGCCCAGTTAGGCACAGTTCCAAGTCAAAAAAGCAAGGAAGCCTGAAAAGGTCAATGGAGTTGGGTCGATAACAGCAAAAGCGCTCATGGAATTTAATTACCAAAGCTCCTTCGCAACAAATTCTCTTTGAAGTCCAGAAGACCTCGCGTCATCTTTTATTTTTCTTTGTTCACTCAGCCCGCTGGAGCCTTACTTGTTGTCATAGCAACATTCTCAAACATTTCACGAACAATGAAAATCGTTTTCTATCCCAGCTGAAAAGGTTCTCGTCGATAACGAATTCATGAGAAGCGAGACTCACTCTGCTGTACACAGTTCTACGCCCACGCTTTTAATGAAAACGTTTCTTCGCGTATCGATTTTTCTTCCCCAAAGCAAATTCGGTGTCGTGTAATGACTCGGGAAGTTTGTCACCAATTCAATTAATGTTCCGTAGCTAGAAATGTCATTAGAACTCCGAATGAGCTTCTTCAGAGTCAAAACTACACGTAACTTTCACTGAAAGAGCAATGCTTTTCAGTTTAGAGCTTAATGGAGTCTTTGTCTCTTAAGTGTCGTCTTTCACTATCGTTCTAACAAAGCTTAAAAAATGGTGCTGACAGCTGTGGCAACCTTGTGGGAAGTATTGTGTTGCTTATCATGGACGCCTAAGTGGCTAGATTCAGATAAGTGCTTGTTGTTTGATTGAGTTTCCTTTGATTCGAGTTTTTTTCAAGCGTTTTTGCAGTGATTAAACAGTTCTGACAATGAAACTTCACGGAATCTAACTTAAATTCAACATAAAATCTACAAATCAAGCACCAAAAGACGTCTCTGCGTCTTCTCCATCTGCTTTAACAATTATTCCATCGTTATTTAAGCTTAGAACACTTCAAAACAAAGCGTCACAACAAAGCCAAGCGGAATCGATTTCGACGAGACGAGAGAATCTTGTTAAACAAATTAATTTAATGCTGTTTACATGCTGTTGGACGCCAACAACACCTGCTTCGGATAAAATTAAAAATAGCTAAGCTGCAATTTAGCAAAGTGTTTTAAGCAGATTCCAAGAGAAAGGAATTCGTTTTCAGTGTCTAAATTTAGATTCCACGAGACGTTTGTTGTGTTTGTCGAAAAATTCGCGGCTTTGACCGGCAAAACTCATCTTTTCAGTTCAGCGGTATCTGCCTCCGATACAGTTTAACTGAAAGTTTTCCGCTCGATCGATTCTGAATCATGGCAACGTCACGTTTTGAGTCGCAGCGCAAAAATCAATGCGGCTTTATGCTCAAAGAGTTTTATTGAGTGACGTGAAGCATGCGATTGCACAATAAATTGTACGAATCGCTCTTTCCATGTCTGATGAATTGATTCTACTATATTTTACGAGTTTTTTGAGGAACATTTCAGAAGCAAAAACAGTTTCTACTGCAGTGATTATTTAACAACGCAGTTTTCTTGAAGTACTTCTACGCGACCTTGACCTGTTGAGAGTCACAGCGGACAACGGGGTTTGAAAAGTCAACGGGATTCATGTTGTTCATTGTTTGCGTATGTAAATCTTATCCTGTCGGTGTTCGCTGGACTGAACTCTGAAATTTGCTCGGAAAAAGTCACTGCAAGGTGGTCGTCCGGCCGTGAAAATTTGCCGTGCATGCGAAAAATCGTGGAAGGGAGAACGGACGTGAAAAACTTGAATATAAAAATCTGGGCACGAAAACCTGGAAGCGTAAACAGATGCTGCAGTTTGCGGAAGAAACAATGCAGAGTTTTATTCCCAACCAAGATGGCTTGAAAAGCATGCGGACATTCGTGCCAGAGAAAATGGTCCGAAAAAGATTTGTCTCTTGACGGCTTTATTTAATTTCTGCTTTGATAATCCCCAGCAAAAGTTCAAACGCGAAGTGAAACTTGGCAACCGTGCTTTCTGATGAAAAACCTGACTTTTTGCAACAAAACTTAGATTCAATTGAAGGCGAAGAAAGTGTTTTTGAGCCCAACGAAAATTCTACTGCGTATTTCACGTGAGAAAAGTTTCGCACAGCTTCAAAATGATTCTCACAACTCCATCCAGAGTCTGCGCATACTTTCTGGAAGGTCATGGTCGCATCTTGTAATGACAACCACCCCTGCTCCAGATTCATCCTTAATTGTTTGTTTTGACTTTGCAAAAATATTTTCATCAATTTTCATCACAGCTTATTCCATCGCCTGGAACGATAATCGATTTTGTTTCAGAGGAACGTTGAGTTTGTTTAGAAGAACGTTTGAACAGATTTCATCTTTATTATGAAAAATTTTCAACCAATTTTCAACACTGAAGTTGCTAATTTTTAATTTTTGAACGATCAAATTACCAGATATTTTCGTTGTTTCATCTCGAAAGCATGACTCATCTGTGACGCAGCCATCCAACGACCTCTTCAAATTAATTAGGAAGAAAAACTTGACAAAGCTCGAGGTGGAAAAGTTTTTTTTGGCAACTTTAGGTTGGTAATTTGGGCTGAGTTCTTCAAAAAGGCTGCTTTAACCTTGTTTGCCCTGAGTAAAGCACCACTAATGATCATTAATGCTTTGCCAGGGGAATTAACTCCAGTTTCACGATGGTAACGAACTTTTTGTGTTTTTGTTCTTGTGAACTCGAATTTTCAAGACGAGAGAATTCATTGAATTAAAGCCCGAGTTTCATTAGATTATTTTTAATCGAATCATTTATTTCAACATGATTAGTCAAGCGCGCTTATGCTCCGCCATAAATCACTAAAGATTATTCCAGATACTATTAACAAAGTTCAACGTGTGCCATTGACAAGCCGGTCACGATCAAAATCAGCGATAAAACAGAGAGCGGCATTGCGTCTTCGAGTTGAAATGATGAAAACAAGTCGTTCCGCAAATATCATGCCGGGAAGACGAAAAAATAAACTTCCAACCCGTAAACTGCTTTTTTAGGAGCAAAAAGAAAACCAGACATTCTGTCGGCCTGGAAGCCTGTTCTCTGTTCTGGATTGTAGCGGCATGTGTGGAAATGGAGATAAACGGCCAACACTTGACATGACAACATCAATTTAGCACAAAAAGCTTTATTCGATTAGATCGCATGCACCTTCGTCACTTAGTTTCAAATTAAATTATATGAAGTTCCTTTGTCACAACTTTATTCACAAATAAGTTCAGCTCAAGGACGCAATTTGCTATTTTCTCTCTTTTTTATCATCTTCAATCTATGCTCGCTAAGCATGCAGCGCACTATTTTCACTGATGAATCAATTTGTGTTAATGAAAAAGCGTAACTTGCACTGGAAGCGAGAAAGCTCACGGTCTGAGTCATTAAGTTGTTCGCGTTTGCTTGCGCCACTTGCATTTTATGCTTTTTATGCACAATTTTTGCCACGTTTTTAAAGATTTTCTTCACTTCCGCGTATACTTTTTATCATTTCTGCACTTGAAAACAATGTTTTTGCAAGCATGACGTCGAGTGTGAACAGCCTTTGTTCCGGTGAAGCACAAGTGATGAGAAAATAATTTTAATTGGCGTATGTGGAGCATCACCAAAGGTTCGAGATAATGCGTAACCTTGTCGTCGGCAAAACCATAATGGCCGTGGAAATGGTCGACAGAACGGCAGTCGAAAGGCGAATCTTTGAGAGTATATCATTGTTACGCGGAGGCAATTGTCAGTTAATTTATTCAATTAGTTATGAGAGTGTTAGCAACTTAATTCGATTGTAATTAACCAACACAATCGAGAAAATACTCTGCAAACCATTGAAATAATTGCAAACCGAAGAGAATTAATTGAAAAATTGAAGAGTCGTCTTGCGTTGATTACTAATTCGATCAATCGTTGAACTTTGGAGTCATCAGCTAAAACTGCTTCGGACGGCAAAAAACTCAATTACCAAGTGACTCATAAGTGATTCGATTAGTTTTTTTTGACACTGGCAACATCTCGCAAATGTTTTTCGTCTAAATTTCCATTTATGGCACAACGAACAAAGATTTTTCATTCATTTCAAGGTGAAAAGATAGCTGACAGTTATCCCAGATGGTGACTCAACCTGACGTTTCCCCTAAAATTTCCTTATTTTTCTTCGTCGCCGTTGAAACAAGCACAAAAAAGTATTTCCAACTTTTGTGAGTCGAATTTAAAACGGCCTGGCGCTGTATTATTTCATACTCAACACACTCGAATCGTCTTTTTGTTATTGTTGGATACAAGCTGGTGAGTTTAATTGAACTCATGCGCTCATATTTCACCAACAGCACCAGAAACTCGTTCGCTTCTGGTGAAATCGAGCTGAGTTCCCGCATTTGGTGCGTGTGAGCAGCACAGAAAGAGCTGAGCCTTATCAGCAGACGTTTCATCAGAAACCAGATGTTCTCGGGGTTGTTTTAACTCACTGATAACACAAGTTTTCGCGTTGCCACGACGAACCGAGCGAAGAGAAAAGTGCATCAGCTGAAAAATCAATAATCGACTGGATCTTTCCTTCCGCTTTCATCTGATGACGACGGCAGTGCAAAGAAGAATCTAAGTCTGAACAATTGTATCAAGATGACGACGATGGTCTAATTGCGATTGGTATTAATAGATTCTCGAGCCTCTCTGCGTGACTGAGACATCAAAAGTATGCTCGAGCACTTTTTTCTTTCTCTCCGCTCGCTCGGAATGCATCAGAATTTGAAGAAATGAAGAAATTATGACGACTTGAGCTCGTAAGATTTCCCGCATCTGAATCACTTCAACTCACCGATAGACAACGCAGAAGAGCTATAAATCCACTTTCTGTAATCCTGATGTGTTGTTTCGAATCTCCGTTCGCTTAATTGTTTTGTTTGTCACACGAAAGGTGAAATATTTTCCACTTTTATTTTGAGATTTTCTTTGCACGCACTTTTCTCACTCCTTTGTCACTATTTTTCACAACTTTTGACTTTTCCTGGATCACTAAAAGTCCTTTAACGACCTTGCAGGCCCGTTCACTGTTAAATCCTAATTCTCCCACGATTTTTCCGAATTTTCGAGACGATCCAATTTGGATTGCGAAGCAGAGCGAGATTGACTGAACGCACAGCAGGGCTGTCGATGGTTGCGTTCAGAAATCACCGCAATTGCAGGCCCTGCTGTGCGTTCAGAAGCATTATCTCGGTGAGTTTTCCCATTTCAATCAGTTTTTAAAGCCTAAGATAGCCACGATGAGTCAGTACACCGAAGAATACCTAAAAAACAAGCTCACCGAGAAGCTCCAGGCCTCGCACGTCGTAAGTTGCCATTGAAAATTTCGCGGCTTCTTTGAATTCGTGGCAGACGAACGTGGTGTTTACTTTCGGAATTTAGTGAAATTTAATAAATCAACTCGACAACTATGGTCGAAACTAAAGTGTGCAAGTTGATGGTGTTGATCAGTGCTGGGATCTGCCTTCGGGCGACGGTTTCGCTGCATTCTTACTCGGGTCAGTCGAAATCGCCCATGTTTGGCGATTTTGAGGCTCAAAGGCACTGGCAGGAAGTGACTGTGAACCTTCCAGTGAAGGATTGGTACGAAAACACGTCGGATAACGACTTGCTGTATTGGGGATTGGACTATCCGCCGCTGACCGCTTATCACAGCTGGATCGTGGGTCACGTCGGCAAGATGATCAACGAGTCGTTCGTGGAGTCGCACAAGTCAAGAGGGATATCGACGGATCAGCACAAAAACTTCATGCGAATGACTGTGATTGTAGCCGATGTTCTCGTTTACATCCCAGCTTTGCTCATCGCTTGCAATGTCGTCATTGCGAAGGTTCTCAAAATGAACATCCAGAAGTCCGAGGGCTTCTTGTTCACGTTCTTGGCACTTGCAATTCTGTATCCAGGCCAGATTCTTATCGACAACGGCCACTTCCAGTACAACAACATCTCGCTCGGGCTAACCGTGTTTGCTGTAGTTGCAATCTTGCTAAACCGGCGACTTCTTGGTGCAGCTTTCTTTGTTCTCGCATTGAATTACAAGCAAATGGAACTTTACCACGCTATGCCGTTCTTCTGCTACTTGCTAGCAAACTGTTTCGTCGATCCTGATGAACACAAAAAGTGAGTTGAACAATGACTAACCACAGTGACTTGCTTCACAGTGACTTGTTCTTCTCGTTCATTCAAGGTTCGGCTTTGTGAAAGGAATTTTCCGACTTGCCAGCCTCGGTACAGTCGTTGTTGGAATTTTCGCCTTGCTTTGGCTTCCTTGGCTTGGATCACTCGACAGTCTCCTTCAAGTCGTTCACAGAATCTTTCCGATCTATCGAGGGATCTTTGAAGACAAGGTGTCTAACGTCTGGTGCATCGTTAATGTCTTCATGAAGATCAAGTGAGATTGAATTTCATTAACATCCTTGCGCAATTCTCAAAATAATTTAACTTTTAGAGAAAGCTTCACAAATGAAGAGATGGCAAAGGTCTGCTTGGCTTGCACAGTCACTGCAGTGCTTCCCAGCTCGATGAGTCTTCTGTTCAAGCCAAAGAAAAAGAAATTTTTATACGCACTCGTCAACAGTTCTCTGGCTTTCTTCTTGTTTTCTTTCCAAGTCCATGAGAAATCAATTCTGATCGCGGCTGTTCCAGTTATTTTAGTCTTCCCGATGGAGCCGTTTATGGTTTTCTGGTTCCTGCAAGTTTCAACATTCAGCATGTTCCCGCTGCTGATCAAAGACGGGCTGCTTGGAGCGCTCATCAGCCTTTCAATTGTTTATTTCCTGATGACAAAGCTTCTCATCGATTACTCGAAAGGTCAAAAGCACGAAAAAAAGAATTTCTTGAGCATTCTTTGGAACATTGGCAAGCAAAGCGAAGGAAAATTCGTTGAAAATCTTTTCATCTCTTGCTTTGTGTTGTCGACGATCGCTGAGGTTCTGTTGGTGATTGGATTCTTGTTCGTTCCAGCACCAGAACATCTGCCGTTCCTTCATCCGTTGCTCATCTCAGCGTTCAGCTGCTGCCACTTTGTCATGTTTTTCATTTACTTCAATGTCAAACAAGTCTTTTATCAATAAATCATCGACTGACAAGATAAATTTTGTGTTTTCATCGTACTCTCGCTTAAATTCTTATGAACTAGCAATTAATTAACAATTTCTTCTTCAATTGCAGGAAGTGATCGACGAGTCTGACGGCTGCGGTGGAAAATTCAACGCTGTGATTGTCTCTGAACAGTTCGCCGGAAAATCTCTGCTTCAACGTCACCGACTGGTCAACACAGCTCTCTTGGAAGAACTCAAAGTCATTCACGCATTCTCACAGAAGACTTTCACGCCCGAGCAGTGGGCGGTAGAGCAAAGCCAGTAAATCAGTCAAAAAACCATCTCAACCATCTCAAAAATGTTGCGCAACTTCGAAATCTCAGCCCCCGGCAAAATAATTCTCCATGGCGAACATTCAGTCGTGTATAATAAGCCAGCGATCGCCGGCCCAATTGGACTTCGTACTTATTTCAAATTCCGCGAGACTTCCAACGACTTCATCGCTTTCCACTACCAGCGACTCAACCTGACCGCTAAACTAAGCTTGAAGAATGCGAATCTTCTGCTGTCTGAATTCGACTGCAGCGAACAACTCCAGCCGCTCGACTTCCTGCACAAGTTTCGGGCCTCAAGAGACATTTTTCTGAAGTACATCGAGACGAACAACCAGCAGCTGAATGACAAGGAAGAAACGGCAATCTCGTCTACGCTATACATTTTTAACAGAATCTTGAGAACTGAGAACATCAAAGGCATCAAGATGGCATTTGAAGTCTCCATCGACTCAGACATGAGCATCGGTGCTGGAGTTGGTAGTTCAGCCAGCTACGGCGTCTGCCTCGCCGCCGGTTTCTTCATCCTATCGCAAATCATTAACGGAAAGCTTCCGGATCAAAAGTTCAAAGATTTTTCGTTTGATGGCAACGACACGATGCTCGAGCGTGTTTCGCAATGGGCGTTTGACTCGGAGGTGATCATGCACGAGAAGCCATCTGGCATTGACAACACGATCTGCACCTACGGGCAGTTGATCAAGTTCAGTCGCGGGCAAGCACAGGAACCGATCAAGACCAGTGGGCAAATTGACATACTTCTCGTCGACACTGGCGTCTCCAGATCAACCTCAAACGTCGTGGGCAAAGTTGCAAACTTCCGAAACAAATACTCAAGCCTTGCGAACTCGATCTTCGACGCAATGGGGCATCTGGCCGACGAAGTCGTGGTGATTCTTGAAAACGACAAAAGTGATGCAGAAAATTATGAAGAACTGTCATTGCTGGTTTCAGTCAACAACAACCTGCTGAGGTCGATTGGAGTTTCGCATCCCCGACTGGAAAGATTATTCAACATCGCCGAGTCTCGAGGATTCCACTCGAAACTCACTGGCGCTGGTGCGGGTGGCTGTGCGTTTGTGCTGCTTCCTGTAAACTACCTAGAGACGGAGAATTACCGGAAAATGTGCGAAGATCTGAACGCCAACGACTACCACATCATGGCGACAATCATTGGCGGACGCGGAGTTGAGTTCAAGTTCATGGAAAATTAAAAGAAAACGCTGGGAAACTGAAATGTTGGCATTATTGGTGATGGTTGTGACAGTAAAATTGAAATGCATTTAGAAAATAAATAAATCGTTTATTGCAAAAATATCAAAGTTTCTTTACATGGCTGATTCCGAAAAGGATTTGTGTTGAGGATTTTGAGAGTTAAGCTCGAAAAACAGGATCGAATAAGATCTGAAATCTGCAAAAGATAACACGATGCATAACTGTGAAGATCCATGAAAAGCTGCCAGCAATGCTTTTCCGCAGGGATGTTCGATTCGATTCAACGTGAAGTTGAGACGCAGTCTATTTGACGTAAAGGACTGCTTTGGATTTTACGGAACAAAGCAGATGTCAATCTTGCCATCGGAAAAGTATTTGCGCAGGGTCGCTACAATGGTTTCCGATGAAACTGATTTTTTAATCATTGCAATGATGTGCTTTTTGTAAACCAGGTTTCAAAAGGTATTTGATATGAATCTTGTCATGAAATTTACTTGCCCACATTTTGTAGCTGGAAAATAAATATTATTTAATTGATTTTCATTCCACCCCGACGTACACAAATGAAAGTCAACGATTTCGTATTAATCATAATCAATAAGTTTTTATTTCGTAAAAAAATATTAGTTCCTACTTGCAAATATAAATTTTTAGATTTCAATAATCCAATCTTAATCCGTTCTCGTCAATCCATGATTCGTTCCATTAATTAAGTAAAATGTTTGTCGTCAGCGACTTTCTTAATTCGTTCAACATTTTGTTCATTTCATTCGTGTCAAGGTTTGTTCAATTTGATCATCAATTAATTCAAAGTTAAAGTTAAGTAAAGAAAGAAAATAAAACTGGTACAATTCACCATCGATCGTCGCGATCGACTGGAGATTCAAGAAGCAAAAAATCCTTAACGCTAAGGCTTTCAATTAATCATTGAAAGCAGTTAAAAATATTCGAGAGAGAAAACGGAGAAATTAACGGCTAAAAATTGTTGTTTTGATTAAAATTAAACAAATTCGCTTTATCACTTGATTTTTCATTCTTTTTCAAGGAGTTTTGGGGTTTTGTGAAATCAATGATGGACACCAATCATCCGGGTAATGAATATCAATGTTATGGGGATGGAAAATGAAATGTTTTCACTTCTTCTTCAGATCTTATCGTCGTTTTTTGAGATTCAAGGGTTTGAGAGCGAAACACGAAGTGCTAAAACTAGGAAAAATCTACAAAAATCATTCTAAAATATAAAACAACAAAATAAAAATCGATTTCTCTCATCGCTCCGGCGCAACTAATAAACTATTGGTAAAATGTTCCATTTTGGTGTTAATTCGTTTTCAATCTTTTTCCATCTCTTAAGCAATTCAAAAAATATTTCTTTTCTTCTCAAGCGTTGCTTCAAAATATCTTCTTGCATATCAAAATATTCGAAGTTTCCTTTTTCTTTCTTTATTCGTCTCTGTCCACTGTCAATGCGGAGTTTCCTTCATAAAATGACTTTTCTGTATGTACAAATCTGTCAAAACTGACCGCGCGCGTGTGTTTTGTGGCAATTTCTACTTTAAACGTTAATTATTTTCTTTCTTAAGGCATTCGTGCGTGACAATTAAAAGCAAACGAATTATTAATGATTCTCAATTATTTTTTTCGAGTCCTTGTTCGGCAGACATCGATTTGTTCGATTACATAATTTCAATGTTGAGTTTTTGTTCGCTACGATTTAAATCTCCTTAAAGTTTACTATAAAATATTTGATTTTTCTTCTTTCAAACTTGTAAGTTTCTAAAAATACTACGCAATTACTAATTTTATGCAACGTTTTTCTTATTCTCGCAACTCTTAAGGGTCTAAGTAGTTAAAATAATAGTTTCTCATTTCTTTCTCATTGATGCAAATCACATTTTTGATTAATGAATTTTCATTTTTGCGCGGCCCCGGGCGAAGAAAAGTTTTTGGGGCCACGACGAAGCACGTTGAATATTGGATCGACACATTAACAATATTCAAAACAAAGAAAAACCAAGTTCGAGAACTTCTTAAGCAAGTTTGAGTATTCAATAGGGAGTAAAATTAAGAATAATTAAGAACTTAAGTGATTTCAAGTGTGAACGGTGATAAACAAACACTAAAACTTATCGAATAGTTGTGGGTGGTTGTTTTCAATGCATGTGTGTGAATGAGTGTGCAGATCTTAATGAAATATAAATTACGCAAACTATAGTTAATAATGATACAAGAAAGCCCTGTCATTTCTTACTGGTACACGGTTCGTATTTACGCAATTTTTAATCTCAAAAAAGTTTTTCTTTCTTCACCGTAGATTAAGTAGAAGCTGTCTTAAGTATTCAAAGGCTTAGGGACGAAAGAATCTCAAAAATAAAATCTTAAAGATAATAGAACAAAAAAGGGACGCAAAAGATACAAATTTAAGAAAACATAAAATACTGACGGTAATGATCAATTGAACCAATCTGTCAATTAAAACTTTAGTTTGTTCAGCTGCTGTATGAGAAAAGCTGCTCGAGAACTTAATCGGTTACAAGCATTTCACTTAAGGGGCGAGAAACACGTTATGCAATTAATGAATATAAATAAGTTTGTTCTTTATCGTCGTGATAAAAGATGACATTCGATCATGAGTACAATGAAAAGTTGCTCGAGAACAGTGGCGAGAGATGTCGCAACGATACTAAAATGAACAAGGTTTAGCTGCGTGCAACTGTAAATTAATGAAAATTTATGAAGATTCATGAAACATGAAGTGCATCGAGAGTGCGGTTTGGGAATGACCAACTTAAAATCAACCCTAGAAACTTTTTCTGAGATTCTTTTCAAAGGTTCCTGGTATTTTCAAAGCAGAAAGCTTTTTTAAAAGCTTTCAAAGCTTTATTTGATCTTTCAGAATTTTCTTATTGATTTCAAGATGGTTTTGACTTAAAGCTTTTGATCAAGGATCATTTGAAGCTTTTGAAAGCTAAGTTTTCTTGGAGTTTTCGCTAGAGAAGCTTTCAAAGCTTCTAGCACAAGCTTTTTCATCCCCAAAAGGAACATCTCGAGAACAAACAGGTATGAGAAATGCTTTTCAGAAACTGACTAGAACTGAAAACAATAAAAAATTGGTTTTATGTTGTAAAAAATCAGGACGGCTCTGAATTAACGTTAAGTACTGTTAATGTTGTGTCATTAATGCCCATGCTTGAGATTTGTATTGGATTTCAAGGCGGCCTTGAAGAATGCCTTGTTGGTGGATGTCCCGAGGTTCAGAGAGCTTTGACACCCGATGCACTTCCTGTTCCTTCGTATCAGTGACTTTCTTTGAGTATTTCATTTTTGCGAAAATCAAAATGATTCAAGTTTTGGAGTTTTTTATGAAAAACTTTTCTCAAATTTTCTTCTTCTGTCAAAACTTTATCACAATTTTTCATTTTCACAAAGTTTTCTCTTCTCGCTTGAGAGATTCAAAATGGTGATCCGTGAAAATATCTTCTAGATTTAAGTAGATTTATTCATTAGGCAAGAGATTCTCGTCGGTCTCGTTCAGAGACGATAAATTTGAGTTTCATTTCGTCAAATTAAGTAAAAGTTCACGCGATGTTTCTAAAGCGAGCGCAAATCCTTATCAAAACTAACTTCATTATCTGCCCTGCCTTCGCGAAAGCGGCCTTAAAAATTCTAGCAAACCTAACTAATTAATATCTTACGTTTACAGTAATCTTGCTTCATTAATAAAAGAGAAACGACATTAAAACTTACGAGCATTAAACGAAAGAAGTAATTAAAAGAACTTTCAGTGTCGAAAGCTTCTCTTGTAACAAAGTTTTTCTCACAATTTCGCTTTCGCCTTTTTCCATCGTTCAATGTTTTTTGGATAAAATAATACTTGATTATAGTTATAATTAGTGAGTTGCGTGCGTGTGCATGGGAGTTAACTCAAAGCGGATCATCTTGAGCACGGTGCAAGTTAAAACTTTACAAATTAGAAACGAAAAATCTTAAAATCTTGACTTACGAACAAAGTTTCTTCAAAGGTTTCTCCGGAGTAGAGTTGTCTCTACCTTTTAGCATAGGTTTCACCTCAGTTTATCAGCAGTTTTTAGCATTGGCTGTAACTTTAGCATATTTTAACTTTAAGCAAAGCTGTGCGTTGCTTCCTGTTAATAAGTAAGAACAAGATTTAGCACAGCTGAATTTCTTATGATGATTTAATTTTCACCAATTTCACCACAGCACTAATGTTTTTAGCACTTTCAACACACAGCTTTGCTTAAAGCTCAACAATCTCCGGATATATTTTTCTTGTATCGATTTTGCATGAAAACTGAGAAGAAAAGAACATCAAAAGTTATTGCTTTCAAGTTCCTTAGAATTTCACTTCAGTTACATATCAGCTTTTAATACTTCTGCATATCAATTAGCGCAATTTTAAAACAAACAAGTCATCATCTTCGGTTTGATCTCGTTTTGTCGTTGGTTCTTTCTGTCTCACGCTTGACTCGAGTGTCTGGCTGCTTATGAATCGCCAAGCTGCGTCGACACTAGGTTCAGCGGCAAGTTGCACGAGTCCAAGTCGTTCTCAGTTTCGCTTTCGTCGCCCGAGACGTTTTCTTCGCCGTTCCCACTACCTTCACACTTCAGCGGGTACTGCGAGGCGCGTAGGAACTGCTGGTAATGATGCTGTAAATACGACACGAGTTTTAGTTTACGTTCAAGCTGGAAGTGTTGATGAACTTACAGGCATAGCAAACTGTGCAGAACCACTTGTGCCTCCATGGGCCAATGCGATCAATAAATTGTGGTTTTGGAGAGCGGTTAAATCCGGCTTAGCATCGCCGTTGGCTCCTTGTTCGGGACTTTCTTGGTTCTTTGACTCTGAAAATGCAAATTTGTTAATTAACGCCTCCACTTTAGGTCATCGCATGTTCTCAACTCACTTCTTCGGTTTGACTTATCACCCTTTGGTCGTCGTCGTCGTGTGTGGATGGTGTCGCGACGCATTGTGTGTGGTCGATTGACGCCGTGCAATTTGAAGTACAGACCACATGCATTGCACACCATCTCGCCACGCAAGTTTCGTCTCCAAATTGTGGTCGTTGTCGTGCCGCAGTTTGTGCAAGACAAATCTTTTTGCGAGCTTTGCTGGTTGTTGTTGGTGCTCTTTGGGCTGTTGTTGTTGTTATTCTTGGTAAGGTCATCAGAGCCAGTCCACAAGTGGTTGCCGGAAGTGTCTGGAATTTCACCGGAAGCTGCTGCGAGAGGCGATGAGCCACCCATGTCTTGTTTGAACTTCTTGCCGGCCGCCTCTTGGAGACCTGATCGACTCGGACATGTTTGTTTCCGACGTCCACCAGCTTGCTTTTGAGCGTTCTGAAAGTGATTCACAGATAAGAAATGTTCTGAAGCAGAAATTCCGCAAAAATAATTACCTTGAGTAATGCCATTGGTTGGTCAAGTGTTGCTGGCAAGTGGAGCTGTGGCTGGAAAGGAATTCCCAAGGATCTGCAGTTGATCATCTTGCGAAGAAGCTGAGTGGCTTCGTTGCCTCCGTTCACTAAAAATATCAGATTAAAATCTTCCGGACTTGCACAATTCTATCGAGATCTTACTTTGCGAGTGCTGGGCCAGTGCCTGCCACAACTGATCAGCCGACTCGAATGCGTGATCATCTGAGAAGTTGCTTTCAGGAGTGTCACGGCCGATCGGCTTCAATACTGGAAGATTTCTGAACTCATCGTTGTCTTCCTGCGACGAAATGTCCATTTGAAGACGACCAGAGTCGGAGCTGTCATCTGACTTCTCGCTCATACGGTCGTGGTGATCATGGGCATCTAGAACTTCCTTCTTAATAACTTCAGAGTGCATCAACTGCGGCATCATCGCAATCGAAGCTGGAGTCATCGACTGTGATCGCTGCTGACCGGAGGTCTTCATTCGCTTCACACTCAAATCCATCTCTTCACAACTGGGAGTTCGTTTAAGGTTGCTAATCGAGTAATCTTGAGCCTGGACAAGCAAAAACGAGAAAATTTATCATGAAAAATTTCAAAACAAAGGGGTTCATGGAAAGTGATGTCACAAGGATAGATTTTGTGTGAATTTGTGTGACAAGTTTGTGCATAATTTTCTAAGTTGTTTCCACCACAAACTTAACGCTTAGCCTTGGGTAAAGGATCATTTAACATGACAAAACTTCCAAACCACCCAGAAACCGTTGAAACTTACTTTTATCACAGTTGATGTAATACTTTGATGATTATTTTTATTGTTGCTATTGCTATTGTTATTTTGTTCGTTCAGATTTGGTGATTGAGGCTTGGAGCTGGGCGGTGAAATGATGACTTTCTTGCCCATGTCCATCAACACCGCGGCCGTCTCGAGATGCTGCTGCAACTGGCTGAGATTCTTCACGCTGATCTGTGGCGGTGCGAGCGACGGAGATGAGCGCGTTGACGATGTCGACGATTGTGATTGATGTTTAGATGTGTCTAAAGGAATCACAGAGACGGAATTGGCTTCCAGGTTTTGCAAATGAATTCTACTGATTAGAGAGGTAACTGAAGATGATTTTGTGACGGGCGGTGACGAAGTTTCACTATTTCTACTGCTGGAGTTGTTGTTGCTGGAACAATTGCTAAGTGGCTGCTGCTGATGATGATGAAAGTTCAAGTGGTGATTATTGTTTCGCAAAGCAGTTAATGCCGCAATCGCCGTTTCTTCATCGGTTGCTGATGGTGCTGTGGACAATTTGTCATTGAATGGTGCCAACAGGTCATCTAATTTGGCAGACGATTGTCGCATAATTTCCTGTTTCCATGGAAAGAAAGAGAAGAAAAGACAATATGTCATTAAAATGTTTCTCGACAAAACTTTAATTAGAGTTTCACTTCGACAATTGGTTTCGCGGGCTAGCTTCAAAACAATTTCCTTTGCACTGGCGGAAGGTGAAAGCAAAGTTTTATCGTAATTATCAATAAACCCTTAAAAGTTCCAGTTTATCAACCTAGTAATACAATGTTTGACGACATTTCCGCCGTGATGAATCCACCATTCAAAGCGAAAAGCTTTCACAACTATCAAAGGATTTATTACGCAACCAAATCGAAGCTTAGCACGCAATTTTTATTCGCCTCTGGCATGACAGTCTTAGGCCAACGAGTGACGAAGATTCTCAGCGTCACGACATCGTCGAGAGTGTCCATTATTGGTTTCGTGACGCTAAAAACGATGAATTATGAATTTCGCAATTGAAAAGTGACGAGAATGATGAAATTGGATAATGATTACTTATCTCGCGAATTGCGACTTGGATTTCTTCAAAATGTTTCTTCAAAGTGCACGTTTCATCGAAATAATTGTTTACATTGCATTCAGCTGAATTTGAAGTGATTGATGCTATAATGTGATCTCATTTATGCTTCGTCTATTGAATTGCAGCATTGTGTCGTTCCGAGAATTTTTCGGCATTTGCGAGATGCAAGTCATTTTTATCTCAATTTCAACAAATTGTAAATTCAGCCATTGTGACACTTCGGAGAACTTGAACGTCAATGGGAACACATTTTTCTTGTAATTAAAACAAAATCTCTCGATAAATCAACTTCTAGAAACGAGAATACATGTGTTGAATAAGAAATAACACGAAGCACATGGGCACAAACAATGACTAACAGAAAGCTGATTTAAATCACAACAAGTTTAGGCATTTGGGTTGTCGTGTGTTAATCAACTTAAAGGTCACTTGTGTTTGAAGCAATGCGTTCCAGTTGTTACAGCAATGCTTTGTTTTTCCTGCGTCGTTGCTTTAATGAAGTTGTGCGTCAATGCTTTTAGCGTGCTTATCAACGAGTTGTTCAAATCAAAGCTTCGTTTAACACGCTTAGCAAGGCTATGCATTCTTTTATCAAAAAACATTCTTCAATGCTGTGAGTATGAGCTTCTAAGCTATGCTAGTGTTGTTAATCTTTTAAACTTCTTACAAGCTGTGGGTCATTTGAATACTTTAACACACCGTTACCAGCACAAAGCTTAAGGAAGTTTTAGCTACATTTATCTTTGACCATCCACTTAATTTCTTAACAAAGAAAAAAGTTCACGGAAAAAAGCGATTTTCTGAAGAATAGATCACGAAATCATAATTTTTCTTTACGAGATTTCTTAGCTCTCGTAAGTTGTTTTGTCGTGCTTCGACAGATGTGGAGTGCCCGGAAGATTTAACTGCGATCTTTCTCTTCTCCTAGCTCCACACACGGTGAACTAGTCATAACTTCTTTTCGTTTCTTTGCTGTTGTTGTTGTTGTTTTGCGATATGTACAAAGCGATAGCTGTGATACATAATGCAATTAACTTTCAATTTTCATTGAGAAATTTAAATGTGAAGTCTACGGATCGAATCGGCCGCCTGTTGTTGCCTTCATGAACATTTAATTTTTACTCTCGTTGAAGCTCACGGCTTGTCATGCCATTTTCGTAATTAGACAAGAGCTTTGCATGTTCGGAGACTTTCTAATGTTTATCAGTTAAGATCGTAATGAGCTGATGATGCCAGTTACAGATTTTTTTGGGCTTTCCGGAGAGAAAAGAAGAAAAACGAGATTCGACAACGTCGGTGATCGTGCGCGAACACATGTAATCTGTGTCGTAGGGGAATGTTTCACCATATGGCCCGCGCTTCAGCTCCCGATTTACATTGTTCGACGATCATAAATCTAAGCGCGTCGAGCATAACCCGCAGTTCCATAAATTTCATGTTTTCCGCCGATAGATTTTGTGATCGTCTTTCATGTCACATGAAGCAAGCGTCTGCTTTTCCTGAGCATTTTCTCGCGTACTAGCCCGTAATTTGCGTATTAATTTGCAGCTTCGCGGATTGAAGAGTTTCTCATACGCCACCATAATGACGCGTGAATAATTGGCGAAAATGTTTTGCAACTAAGCATGGAAATCTTTGAATCTCATTCAAATTAATTTGGGTCTTGAGCAAAAGGCAAAGCGTAATTAACGGAAGATGAATCTTAAAAATGAAGAGTGAAATCTAACGCAACACCAGCTGAAAGCGGCGCTTGCTTCACTACAAAGCCCAAATTCCAATAATTGTCAATCGTCTTATCAATTGTTGACGTTGCCACCCCGCAAACAAGCGGAGATAAGCCGGTGCGAAGGCAAACACGAGAAAAATTGCGATCACAAAAGGTTTTCCCACGCTCCACCGTCTCTCGAGTTCGCCTTTGGGCTTCGTTTTTCCATTTGGCATCGAATTAAATACGGTTCTGTTTGAATAATGATAACATTGTTTGGTCGCTATTTGATTTCGAAAAGACACTTTTCTCTCTCGGGGTCTTAGAAATCGTGTTTATGTTTGCGTTAAATAAATGGTAAATATTGGGGAAGTCTCTTCATAAATCTCTGTTGACACAAGCCGCAACGTGTGAAGTGTTGAGTTCTTGTTCGCCAGCTGTGAATTCGCTTTACTGTGTGTCGATGCATCATCATGTGTCCTTGGCGGAAGGCGTCGAACGAAGAACTCAGGAAAAGTTTCATCACCAACAACGTGAAAAGCTAATGAACTTCTTAAAAACGACAATGTTCTTGTTATTCCCAGTGATACAGTTAAGGTGAAAACCTTCTTGCACAAGCCAAGACACTGCAAGTTTTTAAGGTTTTGTAATTTTTCAATATTAATCCACTTTTACTGGCGTTTTGTTATAAATTCTTTACTAAACTGGCTGTGTTGAAAGTGTACGAAAAACATTCAAGCTTCAAGGCTTGTTCTAGATGGTATTGTTTTCAAAGTCTCGGTTCAGCTGTCCAGAAATAGTTTCAAAGTTTTTTATTTGTTAACATTGCGCAACGGTCTTAAATTAACAAAAAATGAACTTCTAATTGTAAACTTAAGATCTAAACATCGAAGCTGATCCTAGATGGCTTCAATTCCACAAAATCCCAAGCGAAGCATCTTTCAGATGTCATGAAATTGTTTTCAATTTCTTCTTCTTGAGTTCACGATAAAAAGTCGATGCTATAAAATACTTATAATGTATCCGACGAATGTTTCATTATTCCGTCTTGCTTACTTGCTTCGTCTTGTTTCTTGCTGGTAAGCATCGCGAGAGTAGGAAGTGTTAGGGCAACAAAATCGTTTCCCTCCGACCGTTTTGTTAATTGCAATGTGCCAAACATGAGTTTGCTCGGCATGAATATTCCTGACAGCTTATCTGAATGGGGTAAGTTACTATCAGAACCTGTTCCCATCCAACTCTTCTCGTCCCTTTCATGCGCCTTCTGTTCGTTCCTTCTTTGGCGCCTTTTTGTACTTCTTTTATCGTATTCGGCGTATGCCACCTGACACCGACTCGGCCAGATAAAAAGACGACAACCATAAAATTAATTTAATTTCCGAAAAGGCCGTTTTCAGCAGGTAAACTGCTTCCATATCACTGAACAGCTGATTCATCTACAGTCGCAAAAGTTAAAGTTTCGCAGCTGCCGAAGCACGTTTCGCAATTTAGTAATGAATTTATTTATCACTGGTGTCTTTGAGCCCCAATATGTCATCTCTAAACAAAGCAATTAATCGAAGAGTTGATAGATAAATTGCACAGCGAATAAATGGATTTTGCTATTCAATTAATGAATTGATTGTTAACTTTGCGCGATGAAAGTTGTAGGTATACAAAATCTTCTTTCGGAAATATTTTCATAAGAATTGAACCATTGACAATTAACTGTCACTATAACTAGAACATTTACCCAAGATTGAATGAAGCTTCTTGTCAGAACTAAATACGACGAAACGCAAACTTTTTTTCACCAGCTTTTTCCCAGCTTCATCCAAAAGCAAAAAATGATATATTTCCTGACATGACACGTTGCTTTTACGACCAACTCATTAACGAGAAAAATTCTCCCATTTTTTCTTTCTTGAAAATTGAAATTTCCGATGCTGCAAATGTCAGGCATTTATTACTCATAATTTGTTCATTAGTTTGCACATTGAGCTGGTAATGGATTGTGTTCGCTTTGGCGGAGAGCGAGAGCACAGTGATGCCTTCATAATGAATGACTGCAACTCAAAACTCTTTCTCGGCTTTTCTGTTTTCGTTTGCGCAATTTTTACGTTCTCCAGCTGTAGTTGGCTGGTTGGTTGGGTCTCCATGTGATATTGTTATCGTGTGTGGAAGACGACGAGAATGAAAGGTAAATGTTGGAACAAGAAGAATGGAAAAATTTAACACTCAACAGCTGCCAAATAAGGCTCTTTGTATGTGTTCCAGTTCCTTTTATCTCTTTTCTCGGCTCCATTCCTTCTCACAAAGCCAAGTTGACGATCAATTGAAACACGTTGCACTACCTGTAACATTGTATGCAACGAGACATTCAAACTATTAACGCGAATTGTAAACAATATTGGACATAAATTGAAACAAAAGACGCGAAGATAAATAATTTGCGCTTGTTTTTATGGCCTTTTCGTGGAAAATAAATACACAACAGCTTGCAATGAAAACAACGGAAGAATTTGTGTTGGTTGATATTCGAACTCCAAAGACAATTATTCTGCTATTCTGACACGTCTTTGGAGTCAAATCTTCTAAGCTTCATTCCCTGGAGCTGTAAACAAGATGCTCTTTAGACACACAAAGTTGAAAGATCAAAAAAGAAGAAAGAAATAAAGTTCAAACAAAACTGCAATTTCCCTCACTTGCCTGTGCACATTTCCCTGCCAACCGCATTTACTCTCGGTTTTCTACCATTTCATTTCTCGCGAACTTTGCAAATTAAAAATTAAACTTTCCTTCTTTGCATTACTTCTTCTTCTCTTTAATTGAATAAACAAATTGTGTGCGATCAGACACATTGCAGTTCGAGGGAAGAAAAAGAAGCAGGCACGAACAGAGAAACCTATCACACAGAGTCTTTGATATGGCGAAGCTAATGCAATTTACAGATTGCTCGATTCGCTTACAATAAACTTTGTATACATTTTAATTCATTTGTCGGCTATTGCGACAGTGTGCACCGTCAATGGTAGAGTGGAGAAAGATTCGACACCGTCAAAATGTAACGTCAATTAGTGTTTTTGATTTTTGAAGCGCCGCTTTATATTTGAGGCAAAGCTGTGAAAACATTTATTCTTAAAGCATAGCTTTAACATGAAAAATTAGTTGAAATATTTCAAAGCGTCGCTTCAATTTACGCATAGCTATAAATGTACGCACAGCTGAAGTGAAAAGTTGAGAACTCAAACTTCAGCCTTGCCAATCTCAACGCATAGCTTATAATAATTTTATTTCTACAGCACTGCTTTGATGCTTGTGACATCATTGACACATTGCGCCCTCCAATTGTTTACCGATAAACCGTTTTTGCAATGTTTATTTCTATTGTAATTCTGATTCTAAACAAATCAATTCCCATCTGGTTGTGCATCGAGCGGTGCAGTTCAATTTTCACTTTTCTGATCACTCAACTTGATGTCTCATGTGTCCATGGTGGATTCTCAGAGATTTGTCAATCCGATATCCGATGGGAAAATTTCGGAATCATCGAGAGTTCAGCGATGTGTCATTCAGTGATTCCATCCGCCTTCTTTTGACTTCTCAGAAAATCTTCTTATTTCAGCGAATTTTTAAATTATTCTCGTTTGATCATGCTTGTCGTAAACATCAACAGTGAAATTAGGGCCATCATTCAAGCCGATTAATCAAAGTCAGTGGAAAACATTGCAGAAAGTGTTCACCAAGCGAGAATTTATTTTCCCGTCAGATTTTCACTCGCCGCCTCTAGTTGTGATAATTTTAGCACCGCTCGAGATATCAAAGGGATTATCGCGACTGCGTTTTGCCATCAAATCTTCTGCCGAGAGCTCCGAGCAGAAAATGCAATTTCAAAATGAGTTTTCTTTGTTCATTTGCGCAAAAACGAGAACAAAGCTCGAAAGTCTAAACAGTCGGCTGCGGTTCTGGGAAATCGTCATTCAATTCATCTCCATGTGCTGCGATTACAGGATGTTCTGGCTCATAAATTTTGCGTCTCAATGACACCATTTGCACTTGCGGCTTGCGCGCTGTTTGTCGTTGAATAATTCGATGCACTTTAGCGCCAGTTCAAGTTGGTTTTTGTTCTTGTGCAACTCCATCTGAATTCATTGCAAGCGGAATTTAAATTTTTGACGGTTTTCTTTCGTCACTTTTTTGTGAACGATCATCAGAATTAAAATGTGTTTTTTGTCAGTGCCTGCTTACATTGCCTGTGCATTCCCACACACAAGCGTAAGGGCAATAAAAAATCCGCCACAGTTATGACGATGAATTATTTATATCAAAGAAACCCCGCGTCGTGAAAAAAGTCATATTTGCAGTTTATTGCACCTTCGGACAGCAGGAAGATCGCAAATGCCGTTACCTACCACGCATGGTTCATGTTAACCGGCGACAAGACTTGTGAGATCATCTTCGATAGTTTCTCATTGTTCACGTCGATGGGACGTAAAATTTTCCTTTTCTTCTTCATCTCTGAACTGTCAAAAGTGATTTGTGCGCAGCGTCTAGCATATTGCACTCATGCGAATTCAATTCCACAATCGCAAGAAGGCCAATTAGAAGGCTGTGTGCGTGATGTTAATTATCCATAATATTTTGCAAGGTTCGCATCAAACATTTCGCCGGGGCGCTCGCACACAGCACCGCGAAAAGAAGAAATAAAAGCGTGAAAGACAAATTGAAGAATCTCCTTAAATAAATATTTGAACGTATGATGTCATTGACACGGAATCATCATCGCTGTAATTTCTGCTTCGTCGCGGGACATGAAATCGCATCGAGACGACAAGAGCGCGCGATGCAATGTGCATTAAAGAAAACATTCGTCTGTGGCATTTTGTCATATTGTGCATACTTATCAGACGAATGATCGTGCAGTTTTATCTCTGGAATGCTTTAACAGCGCTTGAGATCATAATCAGGGAGTGTACGTTGTGATTGTACCAAGAAATTTCTGATATTAGCAAGCTTTAAATCGATGCACTTTTAAATCAAGTTTTCTAAAACCATGCATTCTTAAAATCAAGTGTTTTAACAAGCTTTTAGAATTTTTAAAAATAAAAACGAAGTTTTCTAAAGCTGTGCAATATTTTTTGTCTAAATGCACCATAACATCGGGAAACCCTGCTAAATTAAAATTTTCCTAACGCACAACCTTGCTAAACAGACGTTTCAAGCTGTACAACTTATTAATTTCACCTTTTCACCTAAACGTAATTTGAGTACCTTTCCGAACGGTTGTTCAAGCAGCAACTTTTATTGAGACGTTAAGAAGCGAGAGTCAACTCGACACGCAACTAATGCAAGACAATCAGAAAATAAACGCGAACCAGGAAAGATAAAAAAAAATGTTTTAATAGATTGTTGAACTTTGTGAAAGGAGTCTCGATGAGTTGAATTCGTTCGGTTAGGCTTCGTGTGACATGTCGAAAAGTAATTAACTGAAATACAACGAAAATCTAATCCCGAACTCCCTTGCATTATACACGCCACAGTAATTTTCTTATATTTACTATGAGCAGATAAAGATTACAGCATTTCATGTTTCGACTTAGCCTTTCGTGGCGCTTTGGCTGATTCCACCATATCAGTGTTGAGAAATGGGTCTTAACAAGACGAAGAAAAAGGTGAAGCGAGAAAAATTAATCTGGATTTAATTTACTTATTTTAATGCTCAACGACTTATGGAAAGTTTTCCCAAACGATTTCGTTTTCAAATTAATTCTAACTTCGTATCCATCGGAATAAATTAATCACAGATGATTACGCTAAGATGATCAGGAAGTCATCAACATGCTTTCTTCAATGAAACAGCGAAATGTGCAATCATGTGCGTCAATGGCCTTTCAGGCAACTGCAATGTCAATGAAACAATTTAAAGACCCCGAAAAAGGCAACGAAGAGAAAATAAAAATAAATAAGGAATTGGAGTGCGGGGGAAGTGATTAATTCGACCATTGAAAATCGATCGAAAAAATGCTTACAGTTTGGAAGAATCAATGATCTCCGTCGCACTTGAAATTTAGTTTTGAAGTTTTTCTAGGCCGATCAAATTTTGAAGATTTAATGCTAGGCTGTGCGTTGTTTTTAAATTATCCAAATTAAAGCTATGCGTCTTTGATTTTATTTCTACTGCAAGCTAAGCGTTATCACAGTGTCGACAGTGACAACGCACAGCTGTAACAAAAATTCCAAATATCTAACAGCCGTTTCAAGCACTTTTGTGACCAATTTCAACGCAATCACCTTCACCAAAACTTACGTGTAAATGATGGTGGCTAATTGTACAGCAATTTGAGTTCAAAGCCCACGTTTTTTATCTAAACATTAACTTCGATCGGACTGGAGTGATTAAACGCAAGCATTGTCAGCTGGCACACGGAAAAATTCAAGTTTCACCAATTACTCTGGTGGCTTAACGTTTAGACTTTAATCACCGAACTGATATTTCATTTTTTGTTCTCGCCAGGCGTTGTGTGTTCGATGCTGTGTTCATTCTTGTGGGTGTGACGTGTACGAATGTTTTGGCATTATTGCTCTTTTGACTTGTCTCTCTGTCTCTTTCCCTCACTCACCCGCTTGTTTTTGCGCGAACACAAGTTTTTCAGCTTTAAGCAAATCATTTATCAAATACCGTGAGCTCTAGCACGTCCGCTGCGACCTGAATGGCCATTTTAGAAGATTCGAGTTATCGAGAGTCGCCGGTGGCATTTCAGGTACACGGACCAAAGTTTCTTTAAAAAGATTAAAATTAATTGATTCGAACGGTTCTCAGCTGTACACCGGGTGATGGAACAGCACTTTATTTTGATAGCAGAGACATTTTACGAGATTTTAAGAATTTTGTAAGTTATTACTTCACTAAAAGAATTTTTAGGGTTTCCCATCTACTCAAATTCGGTGTTGATGTTCTCACGAAACAATTAAATCACTCAGCTTCGTCCAGATATTTTTGATTATTCAAAGTCTGATAGCACAGTCACGCATACTCACAATCCGCTGGCTGGTTGTGAATTCCCAGAAAAGCCGACACGTCACTGACATTTTATCCTCCTGACTAATCAGTTTTTGGCATGAGACTTCGTTATTTATCGTCCGCGGTGCTTGTGGTGCTTTACAAAAATAGTCACAAATAAAGCGCGGACAGAACGCAGAAGTTATCATATGTGCGGATTTTCTCTGATTTTAGTGTGCTTCGCATGTGTTGTTTTTATTTCTTCGGCGGAATGAGTCATTCGGATTTCTCATTTCTCACACCATGCGTTCTCAAACTCTGGAGACAAACACAAGCGTGATTCAAAAACTATTCAGAGAGCGCTTCGCTTTCATGTGATCATTGTCATAGACGCGATCTCTGAGTTTGTTATTTGATGTTCTCATTGGATTCCATCAACGCCTAATCACATGAAGATTTGTTTAAGCTTCGGAAATCTTACTTACGAATGTGTTAAAACTCATGACAGAAAACAACATTGAAATGCCGGGTCTTCTTCTTTTGATAATGAAGTTCGACTGCTGCAAGCATGGCGAGCGAGATGGAACGACTACAATGTCAAAAAACTCTTCGGAATACATGCAAAAGAAGAACTTATTGACGGAGAGAAAAAATAACCAGAAAAAATCAAGCGAACAACCAAGTACGATAAAAGATAATGACATTCAACGTGCGGATTGTTGACTTGTTTTGTTCAGATAGAATTACGCCAATAGCAACGCTGACCTCTAGATGATTCACTTCTGTCTTGCCGTTATTAAGTGTCGTCCAGGCTGTTCACAGACGCTACTGAAACCCACCATTACAGTAAATGCTTGTTTTCGCACTAAAAGTCTCATTAGGACTCAATTCATGACGATCTGATAATCTCTTGGCGATTATTTCAGCTGAAATCAACACAATCATCGATCATTAGCCATATTGGGTTTCCCGAGAACAGTTTTTTGCGTGACGCACAGCTGACAATTTCGAGAATCGCGCAGTCGACGATCTCAAATGCCAATTTACAAAGTTTTATGTTTCAAATGTGACCGTCGCTTCACACATGAAGATAGACAAGAATGTCGTTTGAGCAACTGTTTGAATGTTAATTTGCGTACACCAGCCCGTAGTGATTGCAGTTTTTTCTCTTTTAGTATCGAAATCAAAAGTTCCCTTGCCGGGCCAGTGATCTTTCGACATTTTTTTGCCTCTTAGTCGCTTGTGCATGAAAGTAACAGCTAATGATAGACCCATAGAGGTCATTAGGAGCCACCAAAAACTTATGATTGATTACGGTCGTGCTTGATTGATGCCATTTTAAAGTAACTTGGAAAGCTTGAAATAAGTTTTGGATAAATTTCGAAAACAAACACAACTTTTGAACTTTCCGGTCCGGTTTTGGAATGACTTGAACTCCATAGCGCTCGGTTGTTTAATTTTCTGTGTGATGTAATTGTGTTTTGACGGGTGTGACTGACAGTGATGTAGACAAATACATAAGTAATAAATTGTTAGCACACACTGTAAAATCTGGATAAAAGTTCAATTTTTTAGCAGCACTAATTTTAGCAAAATGTATCCCAACTAAGTCTTTTAAGGCTTCAAAAACTTGTTTGAACTATGAAACTATTCTAATCATGACTAACGTCATTGCCGCACTCTCCCCATCCAATTCGGGTTAATCATTGGGTTCACGAGTGTGTGATTAATAATCTTCTCGAGAAAAACCCGAGGTGGGTAGACTAAGCTATCCTATATTGCACCATTGCCCAGTTTCTCATTATCAAATTGGAAAATTTTCGTTTCTGCTGTAATTAGAAAATCGCAAAGCTGACTAATTGCAATTTATGACGCAAATTTTCCTCGTGATTATCGTGCATCGGCAATAAATGACGTTTGCTGGCGTGTGGGTTTCACCCAAAGTGACTCAACTGATACCGCGCATGCTGCGATAATTACAGTCGAAGGATTGTACAATGTTAAATTTAGATTTTTATTTCCATCGACTGAGTAGTCATTGCGCGCAGCAATGATAAGTCACATTTCAGTACCTGAGAAAAAGCGGCGCAACAACAACCTCCCAATGGCCATGATGAAATCTCTTTCTGTTTTCAGAAGCTAATGAACCCACGTCTAGTATCATTGAGAAATCATTGAAAGCGATTGCTGACGTCAAAGCGCGTGTGATGTCTCAACTGGTTATCATCATCTTCTCCTTTTTCCCGGCTGATTAGATTAGGTGAACGAAAGTCTTTTGACATTTCAATAATTAGTTTTTGCCTTGTGTTGGTGGAAAATCTTCTTTAAAAACAATTTTCTTCTGAAAAACATCAGACGTTGATCAACGCGTGAGTTCGAACTGAGATTTTCTGATCTTGAACGCTGCTATTCATCTTCAACATTTCACAAGTCAAACTCGCCCCTGTTTTCCACTCAAATAACACAAGAAAATTGAAATAATTTCACATGTTTTGATGATTTATTTTTGGCTATGTACTGGCTGATATGAGTTTCCATTCACGAAATAACATCGGTTTTGTGGGTTGGCAACTGGTGTCTCAAAGAGGCAAAAATTAATTAAAATCTATCATGGCGTGGTGTCGCTTGAAGAAGAAGGAAGATCGCTAATGAGAAAGATGACAGTTTTCTGACCGTCATGGAGCACGCTCTTGAGATAAGTTATGATGTGCGGACGTAGACGGCGTCTCGGGACAGTGCAAAAGGAGTGTCAGCTAGTACGAACAAATTAATAATGAGTTATAGATTGATGCTAAGGCTTTGCAACAACTTCTTGAAGCTGAGCGTGAAATTCTTAACCGCACTCAACACAAGTTCAAATAAAACCGTTACGTCATTGTCATTCACCACCCAGTCTAAAAAATGTCAAGAGATTCATCATTCAGACGCGATATCTGTATCAAATGCATTTTATTTCTATGCATTCGAGATGTTTCAAAAGTTGTCCGGCGCTCATATGATCAGGATATGAGCGAAAAGCGCTAAAAATTAATTGATCGCATTTGGAAACATGATCGCCATGTAAGCGAGAAAAGTTGACATGAGTAAACTAATACTGGTCGTAAATTAATCAATTTACCGCCTACACCAATAAACTGTCACCACTTATACTGCGCTTTGGTGCAATGTTTGTTTTCATGCTGCTGCAATTTAATTAACGGCAGAAGGCAGGCACCGCAAGCGCACTCGATCCCGAGCTTGTGATAAGTCTAAAAATAAATTTATCTCGGAGAAATCTTCCACTAGCGCTGGCATAGCCTCACAGGCAATATGTCCGCTTTCCTAACGCTAGCTCGTAATCATGAGTTTATTACGGCTTTCAGTGCCATAATTTCCACTTTGCAAGCATTTTCTCAGAACTGAATTTCCTTTTGCCTTAAGCGCAGCAGAAAGGAAGTTCGCAGGAGATTTATCAGCGTCCTTGGAACGGACACGAAGAAAGCAAAGTGCATTTAATTTCTTCCAGCACTGACACAGCCTGCGATGGAAGCTTTGTTTACATGTCGCCAAACGAAACGCTTCATGTTAAGAGAGTCGCTCTGGCGCGAGTTGTAAATTGCACTCCAGATGTTGTTAATCTATTTAAAGACTATTAATAAACATTAAGTCGAGAGGGGAAGATGAAGTGATAGCGAGGCGTCCAAGAAAGAAGAAATTCCGAGTGAAACTCCATTTTACGCCTGATGATGTACTTAAGTGGAAAATTTTCACCGAAAAAAATCATTTTTAATCTCGGCTGGATTGGACTTGGTGATGGAAATGCGCGGTGCGTAATCGGAGACCTGCCTCGGGAGAGTGGCACCGATTTCTAAACCCAAACCACCCATCGCTTTCTCAGCTATTGGCTTCTTGTTAATAATAAATTGAGCTTCGCCGTCGAGTGATAAAAATAAATGGATTTTCGACTTGGTCTCTCGCGGTAGCCAGTGGAAGAAAAGCAATTTTTGAAAATTGCGCTGAAAACATCAGTGATTTCACTATTAAAATTGATGATTATGGATTTGAGGCAATCGCCGTCTAGCGTTTGGATCGCAATCACCGCTTTTTGTGTCTTCAATTACCGATCGAGTGAAATATTTACGAGCAAAGTGATTGCGAAAGGCAAACATGATTTTGAAAGCCCGCTGATTCAAATCAAAATCAACGAGAAATCCGAAATTTCCTGAGTCGGTGTTAAACGCAGCACTAAAAGCGGAAATCACCGTTGAGCTTGTTTTATCACACGTGAGAAGCTAGATTGCTGATAAGTGCTTGCTTTTGAAATATACATTTGCGTCATTCGAAGAACAAGACGTCAGAGATATTGATATTCAAAGTTCTGGACTTGCGTGCTGTTGATTAACTAGCTAAGCTGATGTAATCAGTTGTTTGTTTGAGGTCTACGAAGACAGCTTAAGCTTCGCTTATTAAGTGCTAAAATTCATCATTAAATTCTAAACTTTTAGCTTATTTGATGGAGGTTTGCTAAATTTTGCTAAACTTTATGCTAACTGAAGTTCTTTTTTGTAACAAAGGTCAATAACTGCTAAAGTTTTGCTAAACTTTGAATTTACAGTCGGTAAAAAGACTTCAAAACAAGCAATCACCGCATGACATTAAACCAAACCTTGACATCAAGTAGTTCTTGAAAGCAAAGATGTTTTTCAACAATTATTCAAGTTCCTGGGACTCAACTTTTGCAGGAGAGGGCGATAAGTCAACGGATTAGTTATGTAAACTGCGTACTCAGGAAAGTTCTTCGCCTTTTGATAACCCTCACGCTCGCTGATGATTCCATGCACGCTATGGAGTGACCAATGATATGATATCATTAGCCCGCGACGTGGCCTAGCGAGTCTCACTAGAGAACTTCAGCGCAAAGTGACAAGGAAAGTCCATTAATCATAAAAAAGACTTTTAAACGTCTATACTCTTCTCCGTCGATAGAAAATTGAGTGAAGAAGCGGAAAGAATTGAGAAATTTATGATTATTTTTGGCATCTTGATGCCCTGCTGAGAAACCGAGAAGTTTTAACTCGTTTTCACTGTGTTGGTGACACAATCCGGCAGCAGAAATAGATATTTTTATGGAAACATTAACTGGAAAAAGGCGAGTGCGATAAAAATATCCAGTTTCGGGATGTTTGGATAACTTCTTGCCTTATCGCTTGCGACTTCAAATGAATATAAATTGAATTTGAATCTCGGAATAACAACACGAGAAACTGAAGTCGGAATGATTATTTTTAGTCGGGTCGTCAACTGATATTGCGATGGAATAACATGTTCGCCTGGTGGGGACATTTGAAATGTATTTAAATTTATGCACGAGAGAACGAACGAAATATGTGATAAGACGGCTTGATAATGTCAATGGCTTTTTTCAAAGGATAAGTGAACGCGTTCGATAATGAAAAAATTCCGCGGTCGCCTGTGGAACTCGAAACGAACCACCAAGCCCTGTTGTTTTCGTCGATTGTCGTGTTTCTTTTGCGTTTCATTAATCAATCAACGAGAGAACCTCGAAGTTTTTTTACCTCGAAAACAAGCTTCGGGCTAGAAACCGTCGTGCGTGGGCGTGAAGCCTCAAGAAATCGAAATATTATCATTTTTATGGTAATTTGACTCTCTCGGTTCTTGTGAATGTATTTTTATCGCCACAACCGGGTCCGTGTGACACTCCAAAGAAGAAAAAGCCAATCCGATTTAAAAGTTTTGCGTCAGATTGCCGCTCGTTGATTGTTAATGAGATTTAGTCATGCCCTCAACCAAGACGTTGACTCAGCGACAACACATCCTGAACAATTACGACGGCATAGGTACACACACGGCAACGGTAGATGGTGTGTTGGCTTCTGATAGCAGATTAACTTCAATATTCCAATTGAATAAGCAACATACTGAAGTTGAAACTTGCTTCAACCACGAAAAGATATAAAAATAAAAAGTAAGAGATAGAAGATAAGAACTCGAAAAAAATAAAAATTGTTATTCATTATAACGAACCCGAACATGATTTGGCTTTATTTACGGACAAGACAAGACCGTAGAACAAAGACTTTTGCGGAGAGAATGATTTTTCGTGTTCTTGCCCCGTCGTTCATGAAGCTCTTTGTTTCTAGGAGTTGGGTTTATTTATATTTTCGTAAGTTTTCTTAAAAATGTTGGGTAAAATTATCACACGAACATTGGAATGTTTAGCAGAAGTTGGAAAATGACTCAATAAACAAATTGTGCTAAGGATTAACATTGAAATTTATAACCTTAAGATTTTAGTTTGTGCTAAATTTAGATTCATTTTAGCAGGCTTTACACATATTTCAGCAAGCTTTTCAAACTGCTGAACCTACAAAAGCTTGAACGATTGTCTTGCTAACCAGTAATCTTTGCATAATCTCTTTAAACATTGAAAAGGGGAAGAAAAAATGTTGCATGACAGTTTCAGACTCTCGTTTTTTATTGATCTTAAAACATTTTGAAGTCTTCTTTCTCAATTTTTTATGCCCAGCCATGTCTTATGCGGATGTGCAAAAAAAATGTGGAGCGTCAAGCAAGAAAACGTTGTCAATAGAGCAATAAAAAGTTTTGCTACCTAAAAAGTTCCTGCCGCCGCTGAGAGATAAAATGAACCAGAAAGTTAACTGCGACCGACGAACAAGACTAAAACCTTAAAAGTATTAAATTTCTCTTGGGAGTCAGCGGGATGGGAGGTAAGTGTGTGTTGGTGTTCTAGATTTCTATTTTAGGCATCATGCACTCACACCAACACTCCGCTTGGGTGCAGCGGCTTGAGATCGCGCGCGTTCACTCAAAATAAAGTCTGCCAGACTGCTGCTGCTATTTTCTCGCGATATAATTTTGTTAACGATTTGCAGATTTTCATTCTCGTAAAGAAGCTTCAAAAGAAATCAAAATGAAAAATCTATTTTCGTCTGACATAAAAGCGGCAAATGTGCAGTGCTCATAATTGAATTAGGATGCAATGTAAGCGAGAATCGAGCACACACAATCATGCCCGAGAAATGTGCATCTAATGTGATTAATATCACATAGATTTTCTCGAGATAAAAAAAACTATTCTGAAATCGTCTGTAATTAATTAAAATATCAATTGTGAATTGGGTCGGCACTGAGGGGAATTTCAAGCGATATGGAATCGAGAATTGAGTACAAAAAATTACAATTAAGAGAGTGAATGATACCAAATTAGGAGAGAAGAATATAAGCAGATAATAACGATACATACGACACAAATTCAATGCCAGATGAGGCAATGTCAGGGAGAGAGAATGGATGCAGTGTTCCCTTGAAAGTGAAGCATGACGTGTAGCATTAAAGAATTTTCTGCTAAATAATTAAGCAACGCTTTGAATTTATTGCTGAAGCTGTGCTGTAGTTGACAACACAAAACTTAGCAAGCTTTCATCACTGCCGAAGCTGTGCTGCACGTTTACGCGGCGAACATTAGAGCAAGATAATAAACAGCTAGCGCAGTTCAAAGTTCCTGAATTAATAGCGCTGACGTCATTGCTTCCTCTTAAAGTGACCCCGATAAAAGCCAATTTCGTCGTTGTCACTGATAATTTTCTCTCCGTTCCTCTCCCGCTCGCTCAGATATTAATTATTGAACGGAATTGTTTCGAATCGATAGCTAAACTAGCCAGTTTTTGAGTGTTTTTGTTTGCGCAAAAGGGGGAAATTGTCGTGAAATATGTGTAGTTTGATATTTCGCAATTAGAAATTTTAATTGAAGTAAATTTTACTGCGATTACATGCAATAATTCTTCTCGCTCGCTTTTTTCTCATCAAGCCATAACTGAAAAGAATCGTTTGTCATTTTCGCTGCCCACGTAGGTGCCGCGCTTCGATATGGCAACAGATATAATAAGATGGGGGCGCAAAGCGAGCAGCGAGACTTGCGATATTGTAAAATGATTAATCATTCCGTTGATTGTTAATCACGCAGGAGGTTGAGTCTAAGAGTTTCGTGACGGCCGCGTTTGAAGCGAGCTTGATAACGCGCCAAATCCATGCTCGTAATTGATCGACGCGTCCTAAACTCACAATCCGAGTTGTTGTTCTCCCCGAAAAGACTGTTTACATGTAATTGTTCAATCATTTCCAGCTTTGCGTCTCAGTCGCGCATTCCTTCCCCCATTTCGGACTTCTTATGGAGGTTTCAAGGAACTCGTGAACAATCACCGCGCAGCAAATCGTTCGAGAGTTCGCATTTGTCGTAATCATCGCAGATGATTCAATAAAAATCCATCAAAGCAAAGCTCAATTTATTTCTTTTCTTTCATTTTGTATTCGGCTTGTCAAAATCCGCGCACTCACACAGCCGCTTAGGCAGTGAAGAAAGATGACGACGGCGACTTTTTTGGAACAATCAATCCACACTAATCCATCAAAAAAGCGCGTTCCATAGAAATTCTTAATCAAAAGTGGGAAAAAATCACAGAAGAAATAATGAAAACATTGTCTCGCAGTTGCGGTCGCTCTCGCCGCCGTGACTCGAGGAACTTCTCAAAGTCATCTTCATATCCGCTTGCTTCACCGCGCGCTGTTTATTCCCAAACCACTTTTAATTTTATTGTCGCCATCAACTCTTCGTGGACAAAGGTCTTTGAAACCAGCGCGTATTTGTCACACCTTGATGGGGTTTTTTGTTTTGCTGTTTGGCTGAGTGATAAAGATTAGTTCCATCAGCCGAATTCATGTGATCCACGAAAAAAACTCCACGAAATAATTATTTCGACGAAAAAAGAGAAGCCAAATGGATGTCGATTAACTTTTCTGTCGTCGTCTTCGGTAATTTTCTTGCCGTTCACCTTATCAACGTCTTCAAATCGCTCACGCGCATGTGTTTGTGTCAAATTATCCAAGCTTCTTAATCGTTCGAATGAAACTGCGTCTTTTTAATGTCTCCCATCGAGACCAGCTCATACCCAAGATGGTAGGCTCTAGAGAGGGCTTCCATTTTGCTTATCTTAAGTGACACCTCCGTTTTGCGCGCACATTATCGTTCGTGCTTGAAAGGTGAGAGAAGCGGGCGATTGACAGTTTTTTCAATTAAGAATTCAGTCAAAAAAGACGGCCAATCATCGGCTTTGTAATTAAAAAACGGTGCAGCTAATATAATTACTTCTTATTGGTGGCATGGACAACTGCCAGAGCAGACTTTGAAAATGGACCAAATCTTTAACTTAGATGAACAAATAATTGTTAACGTTGTTTTATGTTAACAGAAGAATCTAGAGGCCTGCTTTAAATTTTATTCATTCAAAGCAACGCTTCAGACCTTTTTACAAAATACAACGCACAACAGAAGGAATTTAGCAAGCTGCAACTGTGCTAAAGCTAGCAGCAAGCATTCTAGCCAACTTTAACCGCTAATCTTGGCCCAAAGAAGTTCATGACTTAACATTCAATTTATCTAATTAATTTCCTTGATACTACTTTTTGCGCCGCTGTCTTGGCTCGCTGCCTTTGTCTGATTTTTAAGACAAAACCTTTTTTTACTCGCCTGATTTCGTGGTGGCATTCGATTGAGATATTAAT